>BMAW01123300.1:0-10410 GCA_019974015.1 Nephila pilipes
TTTTGTAATTTGGATTTCCCAATTCAGCCTACCAGGAATTATAGATTTTATTTTTGTAGATTTTATCGCTGAATTTGTTTGCATCTTTTAATCATGAACTCTTTTGCAATTTGGATTTCCTAATTCAGCCTACCAAGTCGCAAAGGGGGAAGGTTGGTACCATTAAACTAGTTTAACCCCGCTTAATCGGTCCTCAGCCCGATATTGCTTTTTGACTTGCTGGGTTCCATATTTTCATTTATTTTTCTTTCATTGTTACATTTCTTTCTGGATTTTTGTCTTTTTAAATATTTTAAATTATTCTTTCATAAATGTTCAGTATATATATATATATATATATAACATATATGAGTGTGTGTCTTTTATAGATTTCTTAAAATTTAATAACATATAAATTCATAAATTCCACTTCAACATACATTATAAAACATGTATGGCTCATTACAAAACTACAAAACTGAAATTAGAACATAGAATAAATGTTAAAAAAAAATAATAAAGAATTCTATTTAAAAAGAAATAAAGAAGAAATTAAATGAGAAATACAATAAAATAAGCTATTCTTCATACTCAAGTGAAATAAAAATGAGATTGTTTTCTACGTGAAAAATATTTTTGCGTGCAAAAACATTATTCTTCATGTCTAATTGTTCTAAATTAAGGCGTTTTAACATACTTTTTGTTCTCTTTATAAATACTAAATTATTCAAAATATTTTAGCCAGTTATTGCTTAATGTTTAATTCGTTTTATGAATGCATATAAAGAAATAAATGTGGTAATTAACTCTTCTAATAGGATTTCTAATATATTGGATAGCACGTAAGTAATTAATGCCTATTTCTTTATAAATGTCACTCGTAACGACTGATTCGTGGACTGTAATAAAAAATTATACATATCATGAAAAATTACTTTAATTTTTTTCGAGTAATGTCGTAAAAATCTAGATTTTTTGTAAATGCTATTAAATTAATTTTCATTGAAATTTTTTTTAAATTTCTTGAAGAAATCTTATTCAAAATATATTAATTTGACTTCCAATATTATAAGCTCGTTTAGCGTTAGTGTACTTACAGTTTCAAATATTAATTTTGAATTTATAAATTTTTTGGATACAATGTGGGAATAAACATATGATCAATATATTTGAAATCAGTTTGGGAAATATATTGGGCTGCTCTAAATTAACACGAAGGAATTAAGTTTTTAAATTTTTAAAATTTTGGAAAATATAATATGGAAGTATTTAATTTATATCAATTTTGACTTTTTAAAAATATTTTTAAAATAAATCAAATTACACTGTACATATGGCTCCCTTATACTCAGATTATAATTATTTGAATTAAATAGTTGTATAATTAACAATTTGCTTTTTAGAAAAAATTTTAGTTTTAATCTGAAACTACTGAAAAATTAAAAATTGTATTCTTAAATTTATTTTGACCGTTCTTTATACCGTTACCATAATCAATTGTAATACTAGTTACATTTGTTTATGGTAACTAGTATTACAATTGCTTAAGGTAACTTGTTTAATGTAACTAGCATTACAATATATTAAAGAGAATTCCTTAATGCATATGAAATCCGCTTAAAATATACTGATTGCAAGATGATAATTTTTTGCATGTTAAACAATATTATTTCTATCACTGATTCCTTTAAAACATTATTTGCTGATGTTTAGATTTGGATTATGAAACCCAAAATTAGTATTACTTTTGTGTGTTTCACAATACTATATTTTTAAATATTTTGAGCTAAAAACTCCTTAATAAGTAGCGTTATTATGATTCTACAGTACAATCGTATACGAATGTACATATCTCATCATATTCATTTAAAAAAGTAATTTTGAAATAGTTAAAATTGACATATCATTTAGATATAATTTCTTATTTAATACATAATTCATAAATTCCTCATGCATATAAAAGTATTCCATTTAGACAAAGCAGTTCCTTAAAGATTTTTATAGACACAAAACGATCGTTAAAAATCTTTACGGCCGTATTAAAGCTCTTGTTTAGATATTCAGAAAGTAATTGGTTGAAGATAGCTGAATTAAGAAATGGGCTCACGTGAGGAAATGAACATTCTCGAAATGAAAATTAATTATTTAATTTTACGATCAAGACATCTCACCTAAGGAAAGAATAAATAACCTGAATACATTATACGATATTGATTGCGATGCACAAAAATCGATGTCATAATATTTTTCTTGGTGGTAGGAATCAAACAACTAATGACAATCTCCTGTTCCTTCTCTTTTATAACATTCCAAAAAAATTTCTATTGTTTTATAGTCATTATTTGCTTCAATTTTTTTTAAGCAGAAGAGTTACACTGTGAAGAAAAGAAGCAATGTGAAACGTTAAAAAATGTTACCAATTAAAAATGGGGGCTTTTAAGAAAGTAGATTTTGATTGTGGTGATGTATTTTTTTAATGAAAGAAGTTACCCGGGATTTTTCTGTTTCATTTTCCGTGCCCATTTAATCGCGTAATTACTCTGAGCGTTTTCAAACACGGATTAGTATTTGTGAAAGTACCTTGTTATTGACTTATGTGTTAAATTCTATCTTTAAAAAATTTCTCACTTTAAAAGTAAAAACAAAAATAAACTTCTGAAGATACTTTTTGATAGAAAGTATTCTCACAACTAACTTAAGATAAGAAAAGATGAATTACACTCTTTACGTACATTTATCATTAAATACTTTAACTTTCATAAAGTAAATAAATATTCTGAAGTTAGCAGGAAACTTTCTTTGCACGGCTAATATTAAACATTTTCCCCTATTCATTAGTATAGAATAGTTAAATTTTTATATACGTAATTAAACAGAAAGAAATTTATACAAAATGGATAAATGTATCTATTTCTTAAATTGAAAAGATGCATTTCATGCGTTTAATTGTCTCTATGATAAGGATTTCTCTATTAAATTTTATATTAAATTTTCAATTCTTCATTTTTTTTAGTTTTTCCTCTAAATAAATGGCATATTCAAAACACTAGAATATTAAATTAATAACAAAAGCATACATTAAAATTAAAATTGAAATAATCATATTCATTGGTAAAAATTGATTACATCTGGATATATGTTGGACAAATGGATTATTCTAAATAAATATTGGCTTAAAAATTTAGTTCGCTTAATTAAAATCATAGATTTTACTGACGAATTTACATTTATCAGGAAATAATAGCCTTAAATAATTTAAAACATAAATGTTAAAATTTAATGTGATTTCCTGGATTTTTCTTTAGAAATTTCTTAAAAATTATATTAATGTTCAATGTTCTGAAAATAACATATGATTTTTTTACCTGTACTTTTCTTTAATGTAATTTTGATTGTTAAACTGAAATGATTCTAGTCAATAATAGACAATATTGATTAATTTTTTATATTATAAATATGTTAAAAAGATGTCGCTAAATGCTCATGAATCGATTATGTTTGCATTAATTTACTATTAATCCTAACCGATAAATGTTTGCTTATCAGTTTCAAATAATACCCACACATCCATAGTACAATTCTTTTTACATTGCATCATTCTGAACAAGAGTTTCTAAATGGATCGAATGTTTCCTTCCTTTAAATTAAAACAATGTATATCATCCTGAAATTTAAAATAAATGTATTTTCAACAAATATATCCCGCTTTGCTGCCTCAAAATAAGCAACATATTAAAATTCGATTATTTGATTGTTTAGAAGTTGAAAGTTCTATTGACAATTTTGCTGAACAAAGATTCATTTTATACACAAAACGATTCAGCAGATTGTCGATTGATGCCCATATTGTTTTTAAGAACATAGAACATATGTTAAATGAACTGTAGATAAAATACTTTCAGTCAAACTACTATTTTCAAAGGCTTAAAATACATTTCATTTAAATACTGATTAAGATTGAAAAGGACTCTGCTGAATACCACCCTTTTATATTAATCGGAAGCAGAATTTTTTTTAAAAAAGCTTTCCACAATTAGTTATTTGTGGCAAGATGTCCTCCATTTCAGAATTCAGATCTTTGCTGGTCAAACAGATAACAAAAATAAATTAGGGCTAAAAACATATATTGGATTATTAATCACATTCTACTGCTAATAAAATAAAATTGTACTTCTGTAATCTTTATTATCTTACAATAGATTATGAAAGCTGAGTTAAATACTTGGAAATAAGATTCAGTGTAAACTTTATAATTTCCTAAGAATAGCAGAAACTGTTACCAATTAATCTGAACTGTATGCAAAAGAGATTCCATACAATTTTCTTTTTGAACACTTCAGAACAAGAAAATTCACGTTTTGATTTTAATACTTAAAGATAATTTTGATTATTATTTATCACTAAATATAATTTTAAATTAACAAAAGTTTTTTCAGCTGACTTCACGACATTTCATTAATGTTGCGAACATATGAACACATTTTTATCACTGCTTTTATTCTTTATCTACCAAAGTTAAAAGACTGGGAAAAATCTTATTATTCATAAATTATTAGAATTAATAGATAAAATATCATAAGTTCTATATTACAGCATCAAGTATTATTAATATAGAACTATATTCATAATTTGGTAGACATTGCTTCTTCATCAGGTATTGCTGGCAGTTGATTGGTATTTTCGTCGCATATTTCTACAGTAAGAGTAGTTAAAGTCTCTAATTCTAAGTCAGACAATATTAACAAAAAAAATATTTGTTTTTTCCATACTATACTGGAATCAAGAGCGTACTCTCATTTTCGCGAATCAAAGAACTTTTCGTTTCATAACCGTTAAGCCTACTAAATTCAAAAACATTTCTTTACCATCCAAGCAAAAAATGCACATTTTTAGCCTTACAATAAACCTCTTTGGTTTCATGCAGGAAAAACGACAGCGGATTTAACAACATGTATGTAAATGTATCAATACTTCATCGATCATCTTATGTCCTATAATGAAATTTACTTTTTCCCCTTCTCTCGTAATATATATTGTATGAAGATCATTATATTCCTTTTATGTTTGTTCTGGTCATATCTATTTCATTAGAAAAATAGTTCTCAAGTTTAATTATCTAAGCCTGGTCCCTAAAAAAACACTTCTTTCAGTTAAATTCTAATTTATATATATTTGACAAAGAAAATATCTCTTATCATATATTAATGGTATTTCTGTTCATAACTTCCCTTTGTTTGAAAGAAAAGAAAAAAGAGAAACCTTTCTTAGAACGTGTGTAATACATCAACTTTGATACAGCCGTGGTATCCGAATGGTCATAGTCTCAAACATGTGACCAGCAATGTTATCGTCGAGAGGTGGTTTCGAGTCATGTTGATACTAAAAATTGTCTGCTTAGACGGGCTGATACATATTAAATCTATCGAGGCTCCAAGTCTACCCATTCGCATGTAATTTAAGTTTGGAGAGTGGTTGCCAGCTTAATAAAGGTTCAAAATTATGATGTCCATTTGCAAAAGCCCTCGTGTAGCTTCCAAGTGCGACGTTAGTAAGCAATTAAAACATCTTTTAAAATCATCAATACCCGCAGTATCGCTGAGGATGATGCACATTAAATCTGTCGGGGCCCAAAGTCTTCCCAAGGGCGTGGTGGGGAAATTAACGAGAGAGGGTGCCAGCTCAGGTGTCATCCTCGTCACTTGACCGAGATTAAAAATTACGAGGTGAATCGGCAATAGCCCTTGTTGCCCCTAGTGCGAAGTTAATTGAAACAAACAAACAAAATCATCAATAGGCATCATGAATTGAATGTAATTCATATATAATTCAAACTGTTGAAAAGTGACGAAATTGGGACCTTCCTATCCAGGATAATTTATCTAACTGAAAGTATGAGGTTTCTAGAAATTGAATAAGAACCAGTTTTAAATCAAAAGTTAACATACCATTGCTCTCCCATAGTGTAAGAGTATTAAATATAATCGAAATTTGACGTCCCATGGTGCTATTAATTTATATATCACCACTTAGCGATATTTTAAATTTATAATTTTAATTTTTTATTATTTTTTATTTTATTTATTTACTTATTTATTTTGCAAAAATGGGCGTTTTAGTCTATCAAAATAAATAACATAAAACTTTTATTCCTTCTTTATCCGCATTTACTTATTTTTAAATGTATTTCCTTTAATCACTTCTAGAAGCATGTAAGAATTCAATGAAAATTTTGGAAAATGAAAGAACATTGTAGCGTTGTTGAATTCGAATGTTATACTTCATTTATTTAACACAGTATTTTGAGAAAAATATTTCCTTTTTCACATCTTTTTTATAACAAATAATGTATAAAAATTAATTTTGTAAAAATTTAATTAATAAGCATTTAAAAAACAACATTCCATATAATTTACTTAAAAATCCTTGGAAACAGCGAAACAAATCTAGTAAACAAACATATTTAAACATTCCCTAAATGAAGCACATTTTTTGCTTCAATAAGGAACTGCTACATAAGAGGTTTCGCTAAGAAAGAATAATTATGCAAAAATATATGCATAGGATCTTAAAAATAAGTTGTTTTCAATTAGAATTAAATAATAAGACTTACTTTTTTATTAAATTTTGAATTGGAATTTTTTGGAGAAAGATTGGAAGATTAAAATTAAGGATTTAATTTCTGATGCGATCATTTCTTTCATCACGGATTTTGTTTCGTTTCTTAAACATTTCTTTTTCAGGAAAAAAGGAGACATGAAGCATAAGACTTTCTTTCAAAAGCTTTGAATATTCACACTTTTGGTCAAAAAACATTTGTCGACAATGCTATTTTCTCATAACTGACATATTATTTTGGAAGCTTTATTAGAAAAAAAAAAGTACAACGAAATTTGTTCTTAGAAAGGAATTCCAGAAAGGTTGATTAATTCTTGCAGATAAGAATTTAGTACCAAATATTACTCTTAAAAGGCTACATTTATGGGAAAGTTGTAAGACTCTTGGAACAGAAAAAATTAATCCTAGCTTTTTTCCATTTAAAATGTTCCAATCTTTGATAACAGATTGTTACATTTTTATTATAATTAATTTTTCTTCCCATTCTTGAAGCTCAAATTACATCTTTTAGATACTAAAAACTTAAAACATATGTTTTATTTTCTGAAATAAAAAATCTTAATGAAAAAAATTTTGTTCCTAGTAACGTTCCTTTCAGCCTGCGAAAACAGAATCCAACATCCTTTTGAATATGAGACACAGGAAAGCCACCTAATCTTTTTCTTTTCAAGATTCTTATTTTCCCTTCACTTTTGAAAGAGTTTATGATGAAAAAATCGATGGCAAATAAAGTCGTCAGTTTTTGAATATTTCTGTTCGTTATTTATATGAGGAAAAGTAATCGAAAATATTCATAACAGAATTTGAATAATACATACACGTACAGATATATGTATATATATATATATATATATATATACATCAAGTAATTTAATATTATATTCAATCTTTTTCATATATTAAAAAAAAAAAGCCTAAATATTTTCGAAGAATTATTTTTATTTCTTGCAATGAAACCCTTCTTGAATTTGTATTACATAAATTTGATTAAAAGTATTTTATCATATATATAAAAATTATTTACTTAGCTTTAGAATTTTATAAGAAAAATATGTGTTGATTAAAATTTTCGAAAAGTATTTTACTATTATGTAAGATATTCATTATTAGAGATACAAATGTTATTACAGAGGTAAAGTAAAATACACCATCCATCCATTTATTCATGAAATTGAATGCATTGAAATTGAGATCCCCTTCATATAGAAACCCGTGAAAGAATGTGTGCATATCACTTGGTGGTTCAAAAAAGAAAAAAGATTTGCTGCAACCAAATGATGAAAGACAAGCTTTCCCTTAACTTTAACTTCTTAATGCATCATATATCTTAACTACCTTAGTTAGTCGTACTACCACAGTTACCATAGTTCATCATTATATTTCGCGATTCGACTCCTTCTAATCATTTAATTTATGCGAGCAAGCTATTTTCCAAAAAAAAAAAAGCTTAGTTCGGCTATTTCCACGTAAGAACCGAAGTAGTAGTAATAATTATCATCAGTCGATTTATACTAGACTGAGCGATTTAATCCTCTAGGTTTTGTGGTTTCAGTTCATGTATGAGCAACTCCAACAAAACTTTACTATCCGCCGTGGCTTGGAAGTCTTATTGTGCATAAAGTCCCAAAATGATTAAATAAAATCAAATATTCAGAACTATGAGTGATATATATATATATATATATATATATATATATATATATAAGCAAGAATTTGGGCATAGGAAAAATTTTAATATTTCAAAAAAAATAAACCTACAAATAATTTTTAAAATATAGAAAAAAAAATATGATAAAAATTTTTTAATTGCATAAAACCTATAAGAAATTTTAAAAAATACACAACTAAGCAAGTAAGATATAGATAACTGTACCTGAAAGAATACTAAACTTAAAAACTATAGACAAAAAGATAAAACTAAAATCATAAATAAGTAATAAGTAAGGCATGAAAAATGTAGAAAAGAAAAACGATGAGAAAATGATGCATAACATTTACATATTCTATATCAACTTTTTTCATATTAATTAAGAGAACAAAGTTTTATAGGTACCCAATAATATCAATAGAAAAATGTTATAAACCAGAAGAGGAACGCCATAAATTCATAAAAGAAACAAGAGGGGGGAAATTGCAAAAGAAGAAATAAATTAAAATGGACTTTCAGACAATAAGCAGACAAAATTTGTATTTTTGAAAATAGGAAAAGAACTATCTTTAAATAAATCAGCCAAATTTACGAAAATTGCCAAAACTTACATGGGATGTCATGCATGTCCTCAACATTCACTCAAATCTCCTCCATACTAATCAAACTTCTCCCATTTCAACAAATAATAAAATTCAAATTTTATTTTATTCTTTACCAGGGAGAAAAAGAACTAACATAAGTTCACTTAATAATTATTTTTTTCAAAATTCCTATTAATAAAATTCAAAGGAAACAAAATTTTAAAAATGTATCCAAGTAAAAATAAAACTCATGTATTTTGACACAAGTCTAATATTACGTAGAATATGACTGAAAATTATATTCCAAAAATAATTTAGGCTTAATGAAATCCCACATAAATGGACTCAATGAATCATACAAAACGAAAAAAATCATATATATATATATATATATATATACAGGGGTTGGACAAAAATATGGAAACACCTTTTAAAAAACATGTTTCTTTGCTTAATATGGTGTAGGAAACCCGTTGGTATCCAAAACAGCTTGCAGTCTTCTCGGAATGGATAAATACAGTTCCTGTATGTGTGCCAAGGGAATATTATACCATTCTTCCTGCAAAACGGTGGCAAGTTCAGATAACGATGTTGGCGGTGGATAACGAGAACGCACTTTCCGTTCCAATGTAGACCACAAAGGTTCGATAATATTCAAGTCTGGTGACTGTGGTGGCCAGGGGAGATGGGACAAATCCTCCTCGTGCTCAGAAAACCAGTCCTGGACAATGTGAGCTGTGTGAACAGGGGCTTTGTCGTCTTGGAAGACACCATCACCATCGGGGAACAAAGTTTGTACCATGGGATGAACTTGATCTGCCAAAATGTTCACATAAGTCTTGGCAGTCATGTGCCCTGACACAGTTATCATGGGGCCAACAGAGAACCACGATATGGCTGCCCTAACCATAACAGAACCCCCGCCATGTTTCACTCTTGGCAACAAGCAGTCTGTATTATAGGCTTGAGATGGCGTTCTCCAGACGTAAACTCGGCCAGAAGTGGGAAACAATGTGAAAGAAGACTCGTCAGACCATATTACACGCTTCCACTGCCCTATAGTCCAGGCTTTATGACTTAAGCACCACCTTTTCCTGTTACGGGTATTAGCATCACTGATGAGTGGCTTCTCAATTGCAGCACGGCCAGAAATTCCCTGTTTATGAAGCTCCCTTCTAATTGTTTTGGTACTCACAGGGTTCTGTAACACAACATTCATTTCAGCAGTAACTTTTGCAGCTGTGGTCTTCTTATTTTTCGTCACAATTGCCCTTAATGATCGTCTGTCACGATCACTCAGCACACACTTTCGTCTGCGCTGTGATTTAGCAGATGATGTTTTTCCGCTTTTCAAATATGCGGAATAAATCTTCGATACAGTACCTCTTGAAACACTAAACACCTCGGCTACCTTGCTTACGGAAGCACCTACCATACGTGCTCCAACAATTTGCCCACGTTCGAAGTCTGTTAACTCTGACATAATGCAATGACAACCTCACATAACAGTACTCCGACAACAACTGAACTGTTTAGCACATTTACGAAGTTGTATAGGTGGCGTTAGTAGTCAAAAACGCCAGC
>BMAW01123303.1:0-22066 GCA_019974015.1 Nephila pilipes
GTTATTCATTAAAGTTATACATATTTCCCATTCACGTTATTCATTAAAGTTATATATATTATTCATGTATTAAAATGACCAATGACCTGTGATAATTTAATTGCAAAAACGTGTCTTGTTTAAAACAAACACCAAATGATAGTTAGCTCCACTTCAGTCATTGAACTTACTCAAGAGCGTTTATTTTATACCCTTTCGTACTACACAGTATTTACAAAAAAAATTCTGATAAATTATTATTTGTATTAAGAAACATTTAATTAGGGGTTCGAAGCAATATAATCGATTATATTAAAGAAATAATGATATATGAAGTAAAAAAAAAAATTCTCAGTCATGTATTTAGCTTCTGTGTTTAAACCATGTATCTTTATTTTCAACTGAGGCTGAGTTCTACACATTAGCTACTCTTCTTCACAGCACGTGTTACACTTGTTGCGCGAATCCCTAATCTTTGCTGAGGTTATTTACCAAGCGGTCAGCCGCGACATGTAAGTCTTACAACTGGCTTTGATTCATAACATTGCATTTTGCGCATATTTTCACGAAGTAAACATTCTAATATGTGAAGAAATGTTGGGAAAGATAATTAGATGATAGGACTATAGTGTTTTTACAAATCTTTTGTTAAGAATTTATTAGTTTTAGATGTAAAAACTAATAAAATATTAACGAATTTATTTATTAATGGCATAAAAATCAATTTTCAACAAATAAAGTGAGGAGGTGTTTTCTCTCCAAACATCGCTACTAGGTAGGAAAAATATGAGCGAGATTCATGTGTCTACAATACTGGTGCAAGAAAGTTTTGAGAGAGCTAACATTTGATTCGGATCCAGTTTTCAAATGCTTATTCACTACGCGTATCCAGTTTTCAAGAGCTTATTTTCTTACTCGAGTTCAGTTTTCAAGTGTTTGTTCCTTACTCGGATCCCTATTTACTGTTCGATAAATAGTTAGAAATTTCAATTATAGTAATTGCTCCACATTCGTAATATTAGTTGCGAATATACTTATACGAATTCGTTATATACTTATACGAATTTCGATGGAAATTTAAAAAACGTTAAGAAGGTGGGGTTCCCCAAAGTCACATTTTCTATTTCGGAAGCATGCATATTCTCCAAGCACATCGAGGAGATTTAGGGCAGCACTATTATCAATCATATTTGTGGGTTTTTTTAACTTCCCGAACATACACTTTCTACAGAATTTTAAACTCACAATTTGAATACTACTTGCCCTGAAAACGGCATATAACGATTAATATAATAATATATTAAAACTTGCTTTATCTCGGGATGCTATAACGAAAATTTGAAAGTTATAAAAATAAATGCATTATTTTTAAAGGAATGTATATCAAAATTAATACTAATAAAAATGAATTATGTTTCATAACTGAGCTTTAAATTTTATGCCTTTTTGCTTTGAATTACATATTTTAACCGCTATACTTCTTATTTATTACTTACATCAAGCTATGAAAGTAAATTTATTTGAATATTAAAAATGTAGTTAATGACATTTGCTGAAACATAATTTTTTTTACTTAAATAAAAGAATTTAGGAATATATAAAAATAACATTTTGTTCAAGAAGAAGAAATACGAACAATAATTTCTTTTTTAAAAAAAATGTAAGATAAATAAATAAAAAAGTTGCCTTTATAATCATAAGATATAATTAACAAATTTCCAAAGAAAAGAAAAAATATATATTATTCCAAGGAAATAAAACTAATTCCCTTGAAACTTGTTCAAAATTGTAAAGTGCGAGTTTAAAGAAAATATGTTTCATTTGTGTGTTACAGTCAAAGCAAACATTTTCTTTTTTGGTGATACTTTTTACTGGAAGAACACTGAATTAGAAAAGAGAGAGAAAATGAAAAATGCACGGAATAAATCAAAAATGTATTAATAAAAATTCCATTTTTCGTAATGGATTTAAGGGGAAAAAAATTAAAACATAAATAAACAAAATGTTGCATTATTGAACGAAGATACTTCTTAAAAATGATTTTGACACACATATTGTACAGACCTTTTTAATATTTCATCAAAAATTATCCTAGTTTTCTTTCTGTTTCCTATTTTTCAAAAACTATCTTTTTGAAAATGCCTGCAGTGTCAAAGAATTAAACATTCTTTTTCTCAAAAAAGAAGTGTCGGAAGAGTAATAATAGCCAATGTTAGAGTGGTTATTTCATTCAGCTTTCGAAAATAAAGAAAAATAAATTTCTTTTTAAAGTCAAGAGAGAAGTCATTCAGATTATCAACGATAAGCGTTCCCTCAATTCACTTTCTTAACTTTGTACTTTTTCGTTGAATAGAGCTCAAAAGATCTCCTCACTGAAGATAAAGTTGCATTGTAGCAAAAATAATGAAAACAAAAACAAAATTAAATTAATTTCCTTTTCTCCTTCTCAAAAGAACTGAAAAGACTGTTTAATATAATGTTACCGATGAGACTTTTAATATAATTACCTAAGTTTTTACTTGGAAGAAAATAAACTTTCGTTGCTGAAAGTTATTTTAAAAGTATCTATTATTTCTTATCTCTAATACCTTTTAATAAGGAAAATAGTTTTAATTCTGAAACTGATTGAAAGAAGATGGAAAATTTTTCTTTTTCAGATTTTATTGATTTTTTGCTACCAATAAGGCGTCCTAAAGAAATGCTGAAAATTAGTGTTTCTCAAATACCGATTGAACCAATTAATACGTGTATATCAGTTTCTGATAAAAAAAAACAACAGTGACAATGCTTCCCTAGCAGTTATTTTATTTTCAATTTCAGCATATCTGTTTCTTTTTACACAACAAGAAAGAGCTGATCGAACAAAGTCTTAGAATTATAAATAAGGCCTCCAACGAAAACAACGGCTCAATTGAAAACATTTCTTCAATACTAGATTGGTTTTATTTCTGAACGTCTCACTAGAAGCAACACAAGGCCTGTTGGTGACGGACCTTGTAATTTTGAACCTCTGACAATTGACGAGGATGATACCTAGACTGGCACTTCCCTCTCCAAATGTCCACAAATTGCCAACAAGAGGACTTTGAGCATCGACAGATTTAACTGCATCAGTTATATTCAGAACCTTACCTTAAGTGCTCAAGTAATCATTCCTCAATTATATTTTAAAATAATGATTAACAACTTCCACATATGTTTGAATGCAGAGAATTTAACAGATTTCTGATTGAAACGAAGTTTATCACAAAATGTTTGTTGTAATTGGATTGTTGTTTGTGTAATTTAATCCCAAGTACACACATATGTAGTTAAAGTAATAATACAAATGCAGTTCAAGAATCATATAGTCAATGACTTTAAAATGAACTATTTATTATTTCTCTGAAAAAGAGAATACTACCTATTAGTTAATATTCCTTCTACGCTGATATAATGGCTGTAGTTGTCTAGTGGTCAGGATCATGGACTCGCAGCTGGAGTTGTTTTCATCGATTCGCAGGTTCGAACCCTGGTGCCAATAAAGACTCATCGTGTTGTTGGTATTATGAACTTTTTATCTGGGTAAGCTCCTATGTCCCGCATTGATGTGGTGTGAAAAATTGAAGAGAAAGATGCTAGCTCGAGTGTCGTTCTCGTCACTTTTCAGAAGCTCAAAATTACAGGGTCTGTAGCCAAGAGCTCCCGTGTTGCTTTTCATCACCACACATGGGGATGCTAATAACTTCTACAAAATATCGAAGATTACTCTTAAAGGGATTCAATGCAAATTAATCTATGACGGAGAAGCTTTGACCAGACTTTATCGGCTTCTAATCCCTATAGATTCCCCCAGCCATGCAAGAAACTTCCATGCACTATGCAAAGCCTTCACACATTTACTATCTTTTTTTACAGCAGTTTTTCTGTTACTCTGTAACCTTTCTATCTATCCGCAATCTTTCTCTGTCGCGATTTCATACAATTTCGTAATGTCCTTCCAATACATTTCTTAAGAGTACCTAATTTGCGTAATCATGTTTCATTTGGTTGGAGAGGATCTGGGAACCTAAATATAGTTTATAAAATACAGAAATTCCAGATATTTTGGAAAGTTTCGTGAAGAGCACATGTTATACAGTAAAAATCTTATTACAAATGAACAACAAACAAGTAAGTTACAAAAAATTTGCTTCTAGGCCACACACACAGAAAAGAAAAAGAGTTCAAATGTAAGTTATTAACAAAACTAAAAATTTGAAAAAAATATATATAACCTTCTATGGATTAAAATTAATCTAATCCGAACTATTATAAAATGTAAGAAATAAAAGGACTAAACTAACCAACAAATACAACAGATACAACAATAATTAGCAGAATACATTAACCAATTGAGGGATCACGTGTTCGGATCAATCCGAACGGAAAATATGTTTTAAAAATGTCATGTATGTGATTTTATGTAACGGAAAATATTTTTTTAAGAAATGTCATATTTTCTAAGCATATTAGGAATTTGAAAATTCATACACCAGTGATGGCATTCCACCAATATATTAGAAGATGTTGTTGAATATCATGTTGCAGGACATTAACCTTAGCCAAATCTCAAATCAGATAATCATACCCATCGTTCTGAAACAAGCCCTTCCTAATTATTTACGTTCCTTTCAGTTGTTGGTCTGTGTTCTATATATCAAGAAAATAGACATATGATTTATACATAATAGCGCACGAGCACACATTTCCTAAGAAATAAAAAAACGTCTTAAATATTTCTTCTTAACGTCATCCAATGACTTCTAGATAGTTGGTAATACATAGCATATGTAGATTATTATCTACAGTCTCCTGATGTTAATGTACTCTATTTATTTTGAATTAATCTAAAAAAAAGTATTGCGTTTTACACCGGCGGACTCACTGAAAAACATTCAAGGCGAAAGGGACGGGTATCAAAAAGGTTTTGTTATAACTAAGAAATAACTGAAATATCTATATAAAATTTATTGTACATATTAAGTGATCCTTATGAACACAATGTTGTAAATAACACCAATTCATGTTGATTTATTTGGTTTCAGGAAGCCTTAGATTATAGTAACCCTCTCTACATAGGCATCAGTCAGAGTTATGCATTTCTCCCAACATTTCTTGCTTTTTCGAAGCCAGTCATCGTAGAGCATAGCAGATTGAACCATGCCTTCTTCATACTAATTTATTTATTAGTTTTATTAATACCGCACCAGAATCAGCACGAGGGTTATTGGCGACGAACTTCGTAATTCTGAATCTCGGTTAAGTGACGAGGATGATACATGATCTGGCACCCCCTCTGCTGGTTTCCTCATCGCGCCAATGGTAGGACTTTGAGCCTAGAGAGATTCAATGTATTTCAGCCTCAAGTGGTTATTTAAGAGCATCTCCAGGCTCAAACCAACGACTCGACAAAATCCGCCTGCCGCGAGTCCAACAAGAGACGCGAAAAATTAAGAAAAGGAAATATCCTCTAGAACGACAATGCCTCACAAGGCACGTACAAAACAGGGTTTGCCTCCACAGTTCTGGATGGAATGCCTGACAGTATTAATCGTACTGTCTTGATCTGGCTCCCAGCGATTTTCACTTGTTCGTCAAGCTCAAAGAGCATTTGGGTGGAAGACAGTTTTCCAACGATGTCCAGGTTCAGACAACTGTTTTCAGCTGGCTCCAGAATCAAGTTGTGATTTTCTATCTTCAGTTCATCAAACGATTAGTGCAACCTTCCGACAAATGACTGCAGCGACTTGGAGATTATGTAGAGAAATAGTGTGATGGAAGAGAGTCACGTTACATTGCAGAAAACTTCTCAATAAAGTGTTTATTGACTTAAATTACCTTTCGAATGTAACTTACCTTTTGAATGACTCTATGAATAATATAAAGAGCAAGTTTTTACTAATACGAAATATAACTCTTTCCTAATTCAGTTTATAATTGTTATTCTCAGAACTGTAATACATTTTGCTTCATCACTGCAATTAATAACTTAATTTAAACTTTTATCTATTTTTTTTTCAAAGGGAGAAAGTCTTTATAAGAAATAAGAAAGGCAATTCACTTCAGTTCTCATTTACATACATAAACTCCAGAATGAATGGAATTGGTAGATCTGAACAAAATCACAAAAAATGTCAGACTTTGATAGCAGTAGAGAAAAGCATATCATCTGTCAATTGTTCACCGATGTCAATTATACAAAGGCCATAGAAGTGACTTTGAGCAGCTATTTTCATTTCTGGAATTCAATTAATTACACAAAATGTAGAAATAGTAGTAATTTGAAACTTATTTCGAAGAAATAAAAATTTCCAGAGATACTTTTAAATTTTGCAGACTTTTGAACGTCTTTAATCCAGTACTACCTATACAATATCTCGTTTCCATAAGAAAAATGAATTAATTTCTTCTGCAGAAGATTCCATTTCTTTTTAAGCCCCTGCTCTTTTGAGTGATGTTTTTTCATGAATAAGAAACTCGTAAACAAAACCTTATTTTTATGGAAAAAAAAACAGCAAACAGCAGCGGATTTACAAAATATTTATTCAAACTTTTCTCTGCCAGTCAAAAATACTGTAGTTGAGAATAAATTCTGGAAAATAAATGGCAAACTTCTAAGAAATATGCAAGTAACCAGAAAAAAAAATAGTTTTCAGAAGCTTTGTGTCTAAATTGTCCTCATTTATTATTGCAAGACATTTGAAATTTTTTTATGAAGGAAAAATTGTAAAAAAAATAGTGAGGACAGATAAAATTACGAGCTTAGATATGTGAAAAAATGCATATTTTTGCAACAATACACATAGAATTATATTCGTACCACGCATGTATGCTGCTATGTGTCATGTGTTATGGAATACACATACGTGAATTTTAAAATGCTTGTGTACATTTTCCTTCTTTATTTGTTCCCTTTTCCTCTGAAAGTTTCCTTCTAGTAAAATAACAGATAAAGGTTATTCTTTTGGTCACATTATTATCCACGAAATTGACAATAACGTGTTACGAATTATTTACTAGACTCTGATATTTATTCTTTCCCATCTTTATTATCGTCTTTTCATGTCCTTTTATTTTTCTTATGAGCAGAGTTTATTGATAATTTCGTCTTCATATATATTGCTATCGTAACTATATGAACGTTTCGTCATGAATATAAGTTTCAACGAATATATCCTTCATTACTCGGATACTATCTCATAGTACATTTGGATCAACTGTCGAACCTCACAATTCCAACTAACTAAACTTCAAAGGACAAAAGTCTATTATACAGCTTTTCAACAGCGCCACCTTATCTGCTCAAAACACATTCATACACGAAAAATTACTCACTAATTTCTATAGTAATATTCAGTCACGTGTTTCTTAAGACGTAGATATGAATAACATTTATATAAAATAATAACATTAGGATATTATGTCTACTTCAAGTAAGAATAAACGTTACTGAGCAATGTGTAAAATATCAGCGCTATGGATAAAATAGATTCAGAGGAAAATGAGATAGAATATAAAAAAAACCACATTTTAAGATATGATGGGGGAGTTTAAAGACTCAAGAGCGAGATGTGGATATGCTGAACACAATAAGGTGCAACTGTACCACATGCATTTGAAAAAAGAAAAAAAAAAAAAAGATATAAATTGGTTTATAAGAAGGGTCGCAGATAATGAAGAGGATTGCCTGAGTATCATGGGGCGCGGAACCCGTGGTTACCAAACTCCGTTTTCAGGAAAAGTCAAATACTGTTTTTTTTTCCTGTGTCATAGTAAATATATCTACAATTTTAAAAATAAGTATCCCAACATTTTATTTATCATTTTTTTGTAAAAAATACATTTAAGGAATCCGCAAAGCACCTCTATTTTTCAACATGTAAATTTAAAAAAATACAAAATTTTTTAAAGCATTTTATGGTCTCAGTTGCTTTCGGTTAGTTTTTGATCAGTTTTCTATTTATGGGAAGTAACACGTGCATTTATATAAAATACGGGGATTACCGAGTATTTATCAATAAGTTTCGAGCTGCCTGCAAAGAGGCGCATTAGATCTGTGTCTATTTTAAGGGAATGGTAAAGGAGATCATGGAAACAAGAATAATAAGAAAATTTCCTCTAATATAGAACATATTCAATGGCAATTTAACAGCATTTATCTCTGCGATTATGGTGAAACTTTTTCAACATGATTTTCCAACTCTTTATTGCCATTTGATACCTTAAAAATAGCATAATATGTTAAATATTACGTGCAATATGAAACGCTATGTACTAAACATGAAATTTCGGTGGAAGCGAAGTTTTCCCTGCAGCATTGGGGAAAGAGGCCAGTTGACTTTGAATGACGCGGATGATTGGAACCCTCGATATATCGATCTGGAGAAACCCTCCTGGTCTTTGCAGAGTTCTTATCAATTAGGTCATAAAGGAGTCTCCTCCCTGATATTTATTAACGCGTTATAACATCTGTTGTAATTATTGAAGGGAGCCTCAGGCAGAATAACTTTATGATCAAATAAAATTGCCAGGGTTGCACAACACACTAGCTCACTGAAAAGGTTTCAAAGTCAAAAATGCCTTGATTCTTATAAAAAGATAGTGAAAGTCATCAATATGAAAGTTTAGATTCATAAAAATGTGTTTTACTTTTTGATTATTTGTAGAACTTTTCTCTCCTGAATAATCTCTATTTTCCAGTTTATGGCAGACCTGTAAGGCTGAAATGGCGGAATTTTTAAATAGCAGTGCATAGTGATGTTAGTTTTCTGTGTACATCACTTGACTTGTGGATACATCGCTCTTAAAAATATAAGATTTAAAACTGAAAAGGCAGTAAAATATGCAATACGCGAAATGAGTGCAGCAGTACTTGATTAAACACATTCTCGTAGAGGTAAAAATCATTGGGAATCATAGAGGTTTCTTAGAGAATTTTCCGCAACCCAACACAGTGATGATTATTAACTAATCCATTAAGATAAAAATGAGCCTTCTTGCTTCTAGAAAATATAACTACTGTTCTGTAAGCAACAAATAGCGGTTTAGAAACAGCACAGGGAAAATTTCCAGTACAGCTTGTGTAAGTAAAACTCTGAATTGAACCACTTAGCAACTTCTGAATTTTGAAATGTAAAACAAAAAACACAATACAAATTTAGTTTCTTTTATTTTTACGGGGGAAAAGGAAAATAGAATCTGCAGTTTTATAGTATAAGTAAATATACCTTTGAATGATCTCAAGATCATTATACATTAATTATTTGTTTTTTGAGGAAAAATATGTATCAGAACCTCATCCTTTCTGAATATTTTGTGCCAAAAGTTTAACAATGTTACCAAAACTTTTCGAATTATTGAGGAAAAACTATATAAATATTGTTTAATTAGTTTTTTTGTTTTAATTTTAATTTCATTTTCTTAAAACAAAATATTTCATCTTACGCGCAGAATTTCTCTCAATCTATTAATCACATTAGTTTGAAATTTCATCCTCAAATTCAAATTATGTATTTTTTCGACTTTTATGCCTATTTGTTTTAAGAAAAAATTATTAACATAATTTTTTTTTATAAATTTTAATTCAATCTTTTCATATTTTTTATAATTTTCTCAGTAATTGTATTGACATTTCCCCCTAAATTTTTGAAGAAATATTTATAACTTCTAAACTTAAGATTTTCCTATCAAATAACATTAAGTTGTTTATTTAAGTTCGATGTAATTCAGAATAATACATGTAGTAAAATATTGATCATCGCGGTTTCATAAAATTGTCCAATTTTTATTTTTTATAACATCTTAAGATTTCTTTAACATTACATGGCAGTATAAGAATTAAAAATTCTGTGTGAACATTATTCGGCAAAATTTTTTAGGTTCTTTTCTTTGTATGTAAGTTATATTGCACTGAAACGTGACTGATAATAAGTTAAAGAGCCCCGAGATCCCTTAAGCAATGGAGAGAATTTAAGCAACTCCTTAAAAAAAAACCCATATTCTAAAACTGTAATAATCATTAAAAAGAGATATTTTTGAATTGTTTTTTGAAAAAAAAACAGTTCGAAAAAAATATAAAATTTTCCCTGGAAAAGAAAACCACAAAACCAAAATAAAAAAAAAAAAAAAAAAAAAAAAATTCTAATTGCATATCAATTCCAATTTAGTTTTCCTAAAGAATGTAAAAATTATTTGAAAATACAAGAGAGAGAAAATAAAAGCTTCTTTATTCGACATTCTTATAAAATAACATGGAAGCATTGATGGAAACTTCTTTGTAACATTCCACAAAGAAAAATTACTTTTTTATATTCTACTTTTCCCTGATATATTCTTTAGTAAAATATCTATGGTGCTAAGATAATGCCATTACTTTTAATCAAAAGGGAATTAGCAAAGAAACTTTTTTGATATTAGTGTTCCTATCTTCTTCAGTTTTAAAAGGATGAGAAATTAATTTACGCCCAAGATACAAAAAAATAATCTAAGACTTTTCTCTGATACTCCTTTTCTTTAATGCAAGTTGTTTTCTTTGGAACTCCTGGTTGAATAGTTGGAGTTCTTTTCATGAAGTATCATTTTGTATTGCACATAATAACAAGATAGGAGGAAGAACAAAATAAAATCAATTCAATTTCTGGTTAAAATATAGTTTAAAATTCTATTACCATTATCGTCTTTTAAAAAACAATTTTTATATATATTTTCTTTTTATTTATAAAGCTAGGGATTTTACTGTTAAATGCCATTTAATGCTTGAATTTTTTCACCATTTTTTTTTTAAAAAGAAATTATCTATTCCTTTTGATGAGCAATATAGTTGAAATTGCAATGAGGAGACGCCGATATACTTTGTGCTTTAGATTACAATATTTTTTGAAATCAAACAAACTAAAAAAAACCATCAGTATATTTAATTTACCACTACTCTTCGCTTGAATTCAGTGAAAAGTTTGTATAAATTATTCTTAAAATGGGAAAAATTTCCTCTCCTTCAAATAGCCAAATCGTGTTCGAAAATTTATTTTTGTGAAAAACAATAAATTTTTTTAAAACTCTGGAAAATTTTAGTTATTTAATATTTCATTTT
The DNA here is from genome assembly GCA_019974015.1 of Nephila pilipes. NCBI lineage: Eukaryota > Metazoa > Arthropoda > Arachnida > Araneae > Nephilidae > Nephila > Nephila pilipes. Next base: position 11,090 of record BMAW01123303.1, read on the forward strand.
AATTTTATGAAAACACTCAAAAATTATGTATCATTTATTTCTTACAAAACAAATGAGTAATTAAAAAATAAAAAGAACACCATTTTTAATATTTTGTAGCACACTACATTTACTTCTAAAAAGAAATTTTAATGTCAATAACTTTTATATGTTTCATTTTTTGTATTGCAACATTGGGATAAACTGCTTCATATAATGAGAGTATTTATACAAATTTGAAAAATGAAATCAAATAAAATAAAGTAATTAAAAATAATAAAGGAACAAAAATTAAAATATTTAAAATTATTAATTGTTACTGAAAGGTATTCTATTAAAAAATTTTAGATGATAGAAATAAAATCAAGAAGAAAAAGAAACAATCTAATTTATTTTTATATTCCTAGTTACATATGCACAAATAAAAAACTCAAATCAATTAAAAACTTATAAAAAGGTGAAACAAATATAAATTTACCAAAAAGAATTATAAGCCTAAAAATGACGATCAGAAAATTAAAATAAAAAAAACAATAAAAATATGCATTGACCAGAAATTGAAGGAATAAAAAGATAAATAGAAACTAAAATCCAAAAGAAAATGAAATATAATAGTTTAAAATTCAGTAACTAGTTTAAGACAGTTTATCAGGGTTAAAATGCACTGCCTTTGGAAGACAAAGGCAGTACATTTTCTATATATAAATATTTGAAAAACTGAGTTTGATGTTTATTCGTCGTTACCAGGTAGAAATTGTAAAATTTCCTTGGATTACACATACTATTTCTCTAAAATAACAATAAAATTTTTCCATGGCACTTTTTCAGAGGCAAAACTGTGGTTCAACTATTGAGTTTTGGACACAGTTTACGGAACAGAAATATCCTTAAACCAAAATATGTGGGCATACTCTAATCTCGGTTTTAAGTGCTTCAAAATACTATGAATGTTTATATTCAACATTCAAAATGATAAAAAACAAGCATTAGTCTATTTTAATTTATATGCACTTAAAAAGATTGTAATGTCTTCCATAAAGTCTACAATCTAACTTTCGTCATCTAACTGCTTGGATGAAAAACATTAGCAAAGCATCGACATCTAACTTTTAAAGAGCTTTCATAACAAAAATGTTGTGTGATGAGAATCAGTACAACACTCTTTCTGTGTTTTTAAATCACAATATTAAATTTCTAGATTAAAATAATTTCTTTTCGGCGCTTTGATCGGCTGAAGTTTACTAATAAATAAAAGACAAATGCAATTAATTAAATATTTTTAGACTTTGAATAGTTTTAGTTTACCATACTGTATACATAAATTTTATTTCGCTAAGAGTCGCACTATCACCTGCATCTCACGAACGGTGCGATGGCCACCAATGGTATATTTATTGCATGAGATTATTTTGATACATTATTTGGATTTACTTCAGAAAGAAACAGAGGAATCCATCCTTTTAGAGTAAATTTGAAAATACATTTGGAACTTTTATTTGCGTATTTTTTGTCCCTTATTTTGCTACTTCTTCTTCTTCTTCTTTTTTTTTTTTTTAAGAAATAAGGCATAAATTGATAGAATAATATAACGAAAGTTAAAGATGAATTTTTGTAAGAGAATCCCGAAAGTCGAAAAAAGAAAAATCATACTTTATATGTCACTCAAAAGGTATATTTTTCGATATCTCTTCTTCCTTCAGAAGAGAACTCTTCGAAAATGGAAAAACCCACCGAAGTGAGAGATTCTAAATATTTTGATAAGAGCCCATTCGGAATTCCTCACGTCGCTCAAATCGCTCAACAAGACTCTTTAGCATTTTTCGGACGTTCCAAGTGACATGTGAGTTCTGAGTTACTTCGATATCTTTTTAAGTACTTAAAATATTACAACATTTCGACACATTTTCCTTTCTTTCTAAAATACATTTAAGTAAAATAAATGTTTGGCTTATAATACACTTTTAATCAGAATTTCGATTAATTTTTAAATGTAATTTTTTTTTAAAACTGTTCCTTTTACTATTTATTTAAGGAAACGCTGAATTCAGAAATCAATTTCGAAATAATTTTGTAGAGCTTACTTACACTTATTAAGCGAAACCACGATCAAATTGTGAAAAATGCTCCTTATAATGAGGAAAAGTGTTAGCAAAACTCTATTTCAGCAAAAATAATCCCCCCACCCGATAACTCTTCCTTGTTATGAGTTTTGATTGATTCATAGTTTTTGAGCTACGCACTTAGACGCAAAACGAAGGTCAATTGACGAGGACGACATCTGAATTTTGTATTTCACTTTCCATACATCCACATAATTCAAAAGTGAGGAGAAAGAGCTGTTGACAGGTTTAACGTGCATCATCCACGATATGGGATGGGTCATCACCGGTATCAGAGCTTCAGCCAATCACTCGATTGAAATAATATGCAAAAGAAAAAGGTGATGCAAAAAGAAAACAATCACGCTATAGTGTGTATGTAAAAATAAATTATAAAATCTTTTATCTATTATTGTCATGCACTTTGCTCCAAAGTTTTTATGGCTTCTTCAAAAAGAATACCTCCAGATCCACTCGAAGAATCGCCGTGTAGCGAGGATGATGCACGTTAAATATGTAGAAGTCCAAAGTCCTCCCGTTGATATTGTGTGGAAGATTGGAGAGGGAGGTGCCAGCTCAGGTGTCGCCACTTGTCCTAGGTTCAAAATAACGATGTCCGTCGCCACCACTCTCGTGTTCAATCTCAGTGAGGCATTATTAAACAATCACAATCTATAAGAATATGCTTTATAGTATAAGATTTTATACAGATACATTATAATCAAAAATTTTAAGACCTTTTGCTACTTTTTATCGTCATCATTTAGTTCATTGTTCATTAACGTCGCACTGACAAGCAACACGAGGGCTACTGTTAACGTACTTTGTAATTTTGAGCCAAAGTCAGTTGACGAGGACGACAAATGAGTAATAAGTTTCCAAATTCCCACACTACGCCAAATGCAGGACTTGTGATCTCTATAGATTCAACATCAGACTCGATAAACGACTGGTTTTGAGTGCCATCACGATTTGAAACCACTACCCTACGGAAACAACATTAACTGAGAGTTAGCCACCATGACCTTTAAGAAATAAAAGACGCGAATACTCGAGTTCATTTATTCCTTCATGATTTCAAGGAGATGTAAGTGTTTTCATTTTGAAGTGTAACTGTAATCGAGACTCCTTTCTTTCTATTTTCGCAAAGTTTGCTGTTTCAATGTTAGAAATCCTTCTGCAGCGCATCGGTTTTTTTTTCTCGTAAAAGAAAGACGAAAAAAATCTTTGCAATCGCTACTAGGTGATGTATTTACGTAAGAATACTGTTTTGCCTATGAGCCTTCTCCGGTTTTTTTTAAAAAAGAAACATTGAAAATAAACTAATCAATACATACCTTCTAATAGCAACGGAGAACAAGCGTCATATTTTTCTTATAAATAGGAAGCACATTTTCTATTGTTACGTGCAGTATCAGCTCACATTTCAATTTATTTTGCAATTTCAGATGCAAAACACATTCTGCAGGTAAGTTTCCCGTCTTTTATTATTCGAAGTGTTTCGAATAATTCAGAGAATTTTTTGTTTCTGCCAATGACCTCGAAAGTATTATTTTTTGAGCTTTTAGCATGGCTTCTAATAAAATGAATATGTTACAACCTTTAAAATGTTTATATCAAATATACTAATATATTTATATCAATACGAATCAAAAGTAGTACTCCTCTAAATTCTAAGATCTGAGATATCGATCATTCATAATATCAAGGCTTAGGTTTCCGATTCTGCACATTTATATTGTGTTAAACATCATTTTTTTTTGTTTGTTTATTTCATTTAGAATTTTACATCTTACACTGGTTTCCTGAACTTAACAAAATAAATAAAAAATGTGATTAGGAAATTTCTCTTTGTTGGAATTGAATGAAATTCCGCAAAAACATTCATTGAAACGGGCTTCAAATGTTAGTCACAAAAATAAAACAATGGATTAATGAGAAGTGGATATTAAATAAAGAGACTGACGCTGTTATAGAATAAGTACATTTGCGCCAAATACCAGCAACCGACAGCTATTTAGCGTGAAATCCTCTTTTTCAAATACATTACCTCTCGTTTCTGTAAACAAATTTTTATAGCAATAGCCTTCATTCTCATTAGAGATTAAAAAAAAAAAAAAAAAAACGCTGGGAAAATGATAACTGAGCAATGAATTGTTGTAAAATTTCACAAGAAAAACTTGGAAAGATCGCTACTGAAACTTATAATTTATTAAAAGAAGAATATGGCATTGAATGTAATGCAATAAATTTGAGCAGGTTAAGCGTTTACGAGATGGCTGAGAAAACGTTGAAAAATATTCAAGTCTGGATCATCCTTCCACGTCAGAAACGGATGACAATATTAAAAAAATCGGTCATCTGGTTCAAACTGACCGTTGGTAAAGTATTGGTGCGATTGCTGACACGGTAGGAATGGACAAAGATTAAGTAAGGCAGAATTTTCCATCAAGACAATGCGCCGGTTTATTCAACATTGTCTGTCAAGAGGTTTCTAGCAAAGTACAGCATCTCAGTGTTAGATCTTCTGCCTTTCTCACCAGATCTTGGCTATACAACTTCTGCTTATTTTCTTAAATGAAATCTGCATTAAAAGGAACAAGATTTGAGTCCGTTGAGGCTGTGAAAGAGAAACGGTACGCGTCCTGAAGGAGTTGGCAGAAGATGACTTCCATCACTGCTTCGTACAATGGAAGATTAGCAAAGGGGGCATTATAGAGATAGAGGAGGGGTGCATATTGAAGATGATAATAAGTAAATATTCTAGACCCTGGTCAGCAACTCGTTGATTGAGCTAAACTTCCACCTTTCAAGACAATATTTCATGTGAGCAAAGGGATGGAAATTGGAGAGAGCCAAGTCTGGTCTGTATAATGGGTGTTTAAAAAATGCAGGAATGGAAATGGTTAAGTGGATTTCAGACATCTGTCAGTCCATCAGTCTTCTTGAGTCAGTTTCTAAACAAAATCTGTATTCAGAAGTACAACATCGATGTGCTGTAATTGACCTGTGTGAGAGAGTGTGTTCAATCAAACCCTTCATTTCGGAGGGTGTGTGTGAAGAATAAACACCTGGATAGATGTATTTCGTACAACCATGCTTCTTGAAATTTTCTGCGCATTGTTCATCTGGATACCAGCCTTCTAGTGGCTTCTACAAGGGATGATTTGAGATGGTTAGTGTAGGGATTCAGTGCCTCCTTGCAGTTTGGTGCAAACAGCGGTCACTTGCCGCACTTATAGTTCTACAACGTTTTACAAAGTAGTGCTTTTTCTTCATTGTTTGGGTCCGAAGCTGTTTCTTTAGAGGCAGATGGACTGGCCAACCGGCGACAAAAAGGCACCTCCGAACAGTAAACGAGCTAATATTTATTCCGTGCTCTTTTAAATCTCAATTAAGATCTACTAGTCTCTTGAGGGTATTTATTACTTTATGTAAGTAAAAAAGTGTCATCTTTTGACGTCGATTTCTTTTTTCGGCAACATTTCCCTCACCACTTTGGAGATAGATCCTGTTTCTTTATTTTGTTTTATGATACGGCTCACAGTTGCAATACTAATACCAACTATCTTCGAAATCTCTTTATAAGTTTTAGGTGTATGTTCGAAGAGAGTAACAACCTTCGTACGCTTTCGAAGCGTCACATCCATATCTGATGACAATGAACTCTCAATTCATGTATTCATGGCTAGAATTTTCATCTACGAAAGTTCCTGCACATGCACTCCTAGCACCCCTCTGATTTGTGAAAATTATATCTAGGCAAAATATTTAATCATATTTTAACATATTTTAGTATAATAGGAATGATTTTAAAATTCACGAAAAAAATAGTTCATTTCAAGTAATTTGCACAGGGTCTTCCTCTAATACAACTTCTAGATGCCAATTCTATTCATAGAATCGTACCATAGTTAACGAATTAAGAAAGGATTCACAGTCAAACATCCTAAGGACATTTCTGTTCGCCCAAAAGTACTCTATCATAATTGATCCAATAAAGGATGTCGAGTACTCATATCTAAAACTTTTACTACCTGGATTATGTTTGGAAAAACTGCAGACGATTTTAAGGTTGTTTTCGGCCATGTGTGTTGTAACATTTGGGGAAACGACGCCTCCCCAAAATTTGAGCGAACTCTGCACAGCATTATTTCACGAAGCAACTCTTATGAAAATTTGTTTAATTTTGGCGGTGCACTCATTTCTTTCTGAATTTTCTTTATTTTTTGGAAATAAATGTATTTGCGCAGAATAGTTCTAATAAAAAGTTATGTTTTTTTTAAATTTTGAATTGGATGGAAGAATAAGAGAATATAATAAAATCAGAATTTAAAAAAAAACTGCAGATTTGCGTAAAATAATCCGTATAATAGGGGAAATATGTGTAAAATTACGTTATTTCTTACTTAATTTTTTTCACGAGAAATGAAGAGAATACATGAAAAGGTTTTAAAAATTAAGCCTATTGAATGTACACCTACCATTTGTTTTCAGCTGATGCAATAATGTTAAGAAAATATAATTATCTTGAAAATCGCTTGGTGGATAAAAAGCCTCCTTTTTAAATCTTGATTCAAGAACAATATTTTGTATGAAAATTCAGATTTCCTATACTAATTCTGATTCTTTTGCAATGTTTCTTAATGTTTATAGAATAACATTTGCTTTCTAATGCCCCTTTTGTGCATTTCTAGAATTCAAATATTTTTTTAAATGTTAATTTGATGATTATACATGCCGTAAAATAGCCAAATTCAAGAAATTTATTAAATTTTGTTTTCTATTTTTACTTACAAATGATTTTATTTAGAGAGTTTTAGATTGAAGCAAATACATTTAAGCTGAGTTATTTGTGTTGATTATTCATAAGATTGTATTTTATAAATGTACTAGATGTTAATAAAGGAAATGGAATAATAATATAAAAACATTTTTTTTTCATCACAAAATTTAATAATATTCATTGAATATACTCTCTACCACGACCTTTACATAATCCCATATTAATTTTCCAGTGGACAGAGAAGAGTTGGAAGTTATTTTTTGAAAGCATGTCCATGGTCTCCTTCGCCTTTTTTTTACAGTTTGAATGTCGAAAATACCATTTTTTTCAGTGCTGATTTCACCTTAAGGAGTAGAAACAATTCATGCGAGGTAATGTCCAGAGAATAGAGTGAATGTTCCAATACAGGAATCTTACGCTTGCCCAAAAACGTGTGGACAGACAACGCAGCACGGCCCGGGAGTTGTCTTGAAAAAGGAAGAATCCACGACTAATTTCCCTGCAATTCGCTTAAAATCTGCCGAACAGATTCTTTGTTGATTCCTAAGGTTTCATCAACTGTGTAAAAACTGACACGATGATCTTTTGGGATCAAAACATTGATTTTTCAATGTTCTTCCGTCGTTGACTTGGTAGGTCGTCCTGGACGTTGGTAATCTTCAATCTCTTCCAGTTTCTGCATCTCTTTTGGAATATTTTAATGAGAGATATTAAATTAGTTCCAAGTTTGAAACACGGCTTAACAGAAATTAAGACATTCAAAAGATTCTGTTACGTAGCTTATGATTGGCTGCGCAAGAACTAAACCAATTTATTTCTTTGATTTATAAGAACTCGACAGAAAAGAGAGTCCAAATAAAAATTTATATTATGAGCTTCAATTAAAAGAATTGATAAGTTTGTCAAAAAGGATGAATTACATTTATATGAACTTACAAATTTATAGTTAATGGAGACACAGTATGTAGTGGGCAATTTCTTAAAATCAGTTATTTCTTAGAAAATGTTTATGTTCCTCATAAATAAAAACACAGAATATATGAATTTCAGAGAAAAACAATTCCATTTGAATCAAACAATTAACAGAAATATTGATATTTTAAGAAATACTTTAGTTTTTTTTTAAAATTCTAACTACTTTCGAAAATGTTAATATACTTATAAATAATTCGTTCCTCAATTTTTTCGATGTGTTTCTTATATTTCTGTGCATATGGGTTTGGTTATGATTATCTTACTTATAGTTTAACAAATTTATTCTTCTACCAGGCACTACGAGAAACCGTCAGAAACACCTAAGTTTAAGTTTGCTGATTTCTTAATGAATAACTATTTATATAAATCCCTATTCTATGCGTAAAAGTATCAAACCTAGTATACAAACAACCAGAAAAATATTAAAAACTTTATATTGATTATAAGAAAATGAAAGAAAAAATTTTTAATTTGAATAACAGGATCAGTATGAGAAAAAAATTTGAGAAAAAATAACAGTTTACAGTTTGAAAGTCAATGAAATTATTCTCTATACTAGTAATGAGAATATAAATAACTCCCTAAATAATGCAGCTAGCCTATGAAATTTTGTACATATATTTAGAAAAGTCATAAAATTAAAACAGTGTAATAAATTACTTCTCGATATTTTATTAATTTTTAAAGCGCAATATCCTTTTAAATTTGCTTTATTTTCTCTTTCTTCTTTTCCATTTGAGAGTAAGAAAAATTTCGCATAGAGATTTTATTCTAAATTTTAATATATATTATATTATTTATGTTTACAAGAGTAAATTTATAATGCTGTTATGTCTATATTAATATTTCATATAGATAAGGATTGGCGTAATACCTGTAAAGGGAAAATGCTCTTCTGCTCAGATTTTATTGATGTAAAGGATCAAATCAATTGTTTAAGAAACTTCAAGTAATTTTTTACAGTAGTAGGAACGAGAGAAATATCAATGATAATTTATATCTGACACCCTGCACCATTTTTCTTGACACATTCCTCTTTTGGAAGGAAAAAATGATTGAAATAGCAAATAAATCAAAATATAAAAAAGTAAACTATCCATACATCTACAAATGTCTATACCTATAATTTTTATTCTTCCTCTTTTTTGTGACAGCTTCCTTTTCCAGAAAATGTCATCTTTATTACAATAACAAATGCGGACGATTTAGAGGTAAAGCGTTCGAAACTTTTTCTTTGTGATCTGTCATTCTCTCAATGTATAGAACAGATATTTTCATCTGCAGCTTAGAGATGCCATGAAAGCTTCTTTCCTCTTCTCTAGTTACCCCAATATTTTTAAAGGAACAGAATTTCTTCCAAGTCTCAGGGGTCTTTTCGAGGACAGGAAAAAGTTTTGTAATCGCAGTGCATGTTTTTTTCCCTGTATAATTTGTAACTTACTCTATTATTATTTTCTTTACATTACATAACTATGCCTGCTTAGAAAATCACAACAAATACACAGTCAAATGGTAATATATATATGTGTGTGTAGAATCCCTTTATTATTTGAATCTACAGACACAAAGATTGATTAAATAAACAATGAGGTTATGACTTTCGGCTAAACGCAATTTTCTTTTCACTAACCTTGGGGACTTTTAATAATTTGGATTGCATAAAATTACAATATCTTCCCAACCCAAATGGAACACGATTAAGTAAATTAGACGATGATGGAAGTAAAGAGAAGTGATTTAGGTATAATACTGTATAAATGATATGCAATTAATGGAAAATAAAAGGATATGGGGGATAAGGACTTGCGGTTAGAGAATTACTATTCAGATTGAAATACTTCTGTTAGTTTATGGATTGAAGACAGTTCCACTAACAGTATTAAACTACACAGTTACGTTCGAAGATAGTTGTGAAATTAATAACTAGTGGACAGGTAAGATAGACTTCTTATTTAAATCTTAAATTAAGTTTGAGAGTTAGTTTATGTTTCTAGAGAGAGCGACCTTGGATATTCTACAGTGATAATAAATAAGGAATTTGATTCAATGTTCCTCGTCTTCAATTACAGTTTAATAGTTTCTGATTAATATATCAGATTATGATATGGCATAAGAGTCGAATAATGACCGTCAAACGCCACGAGGTCACAATAGAATTTGCAGAGACGTTGGAAAAAGACAAACACACTTTATAAGGCTTCTACACAGATTTTGCAAAATCGCTTTCTCTCCGATCATTCTTCACGCACCTGAATCCTAATTTAGAATCAAACAATAAAAATCTAACTCACCAACTGCCTTACTTCGAGTGAGTCACCTCTCGATAATTGTCATAGTTAGACTACTATTACCACTTATTCTAATCAAGGGTCATTTCTTAGTGGCAGTTCTTAGTGATAGACGAGCGACTGTAAAAATTCGCTCCAATTTCTAACTTACTTACATCTACCAAACACGCACTATCAGCTGTTCAAAAGAATCTTCTAGATTTAGAGAGCTTTAGTATACCCGATTGAACCACTAATGTCCGTGATTAAATGCGTTTAACATCAGTAAATGGGTTAGAGATTAAACAGATTATTAGCCACACAAGGAGCTATTGTTTTCTATACCCTATATATATATATATATACCTGAACACTTTTCAAAAATTTATTTTGCTTTTGCGTTTATTTTTTATGTCTGCTTTTACCAGTAGGGAACTTAATTTTCAAAAATACGTCATAATAAATTTCTTCTGAAATATTTAATGGATTGAAATATATATATAATATGTCTGATACTTGCTTTCACCATTAATGAACTCAATTTTCAAAAAATATTTCGCAATAGATTCCTCCCAATTTTTTTATTGGATTGACGAGAAACAAATATAAAAAAATTATCGATTTATGTATTACCTTAAATCATATGTGAACTGAGATCAATATGTGACTGAAAATAAATATCATTATTCAGAATCTTAAGACAGCAGTGAGGCAGCTTTTTTTTTTTTAACTATCCAAGGATATATTGTTTCAGGAGGATCACTTTAGGGCACCAGATCACTTTTGAATTTTTTATCGATTGCTTCAATTTTAATTACATTTAAATTAATTATATTCAATTAAATAATTTATCTTGCTTTAATTATAATTA
>BMAW01123321.1:0-20757 GCA_019974015.1 Nephila pilipes
AATATCAAAGATTTCTTTTCACAGTATAAATCTTTAAACTTCTTACACCATTCAGTTTTTCAGTTGTCATTGAATTGAAGAATCATTTACATTAAATCAAGTTTACGAACTGTTACTGGCTTAACTATTCCTGTTTGTCCATAATTATTGACTTGGAATAAAACTTGAATTCTGTGACTCAAGATAATATTTCATTTAACAAAATATCCCAATATTTCCGAAATCTAGATCTTAAGAATGAAATCAAATAAATATATTCACATACTCGTATGTATATGAGAGGGTGATTCAAAAAAATTCATGTTCTTGGAAACAAATGGGGTTACTAATGCAATTTGTTATTGCTATTGTGTGCTGTCATCTGTTAAAGGACGTCAAAAATTTGTCATTGATTTATTTGTTATTTTTATTTGATATCCATTTGCTTCCAAATTAAAATTTGATTGCTTTCGCGTTGAGTTGTCACCTTCGATAAGATATGGATTTATTATTGAACACCGGAAACCAATTAACAATTAAAATAATGGATTGCTTGATTGAATCTACTTCTTAGAAGGCGAAGACAGTTTTATTGACCTAAATATTTATAGTGAAGATTTGTGTGGACGCAAAAGCGATATACTCATAGATTTCTTAGAAAAAGAAGAAAGGATCCATTTGCAGGGCTACAGAGAATTTTCCCTTTTCGATCATAAGTACTGTTTTGAACCTTCATCGTAAATACATTAAAGCACTTCTATGTTCTTATTCAAATAACGTCATTATGTTTCCAAGTGCCTATCGGATACATTCTCTGCTCACAAAGTAATATGAAACTATTCACATCACATAGATTAAACTCATTAACAATATTCATTAATTTCGAAATTATATTTAATCGTTAAAGTCCAGCTTTGAATTCTGAAGCTCCTTGCGTTTCAATTGACGTACATTGTTTCACTATTATCCTCATAACGAATCGTGAATATGAATTGAAAGGTCATTGTTTCATAGGCGATAATAGAGAACTGACTCTCCCAAATAAGAGATATAGAATATTATGCTACGATTGTTCAGCAGAATTAATCGTAGATGCTTCTCTATCAATTATATGTATGATAAATGAAACATACAGTATTTCTCAATTCAGTTGGAACGATAGGTTGCTTTTGGCGTTTAGTTGCAAGTAAATTGACGAAGATATAATTTCATTTCAGGACCTATACAATAATATTGTGAACCTCTGAATGAATAGTAGAAAATGTACGAATAATAGGGTAAATATTTTTTTGTTTTGAAAGGAATAGGATGATCTTTAAAGGATCCGATCTTTGTGTTCAAATAGGTAAATGAAGTAAATAGTATTATTTGTTTTATATAGCACTAGCTAAAGTGCCAGCCCTTCACGCGGATGAATTGAAAAATATTACAATTCAGCTCAAAGAATTAACTTTTTTTTAAAATTGTAACAATTTTAAGTGAACATCAAATTAGTGTCAAAAGGAAGAATGATTTAGAAATAGAAAATCAAAGTCAAACATATAAATTTAATGAATCAAACAATAAGGTAGAAAAAGACATAATAAATAAATAAAAACTAAATATGTATTGACTATATGAAATTTGACAACTGAAAGTAATAAATAGTTTCACAAAATAAAAATGCACGATGTTGAATTTCATTCGAATGAAAAATATATGCCAGAAAAATTAACCGTGACTAACAAAAAATGAAACGAGTCAATTTTAAGCATGGAGATTTTGAAAACAGAATCGAATACACAAAAATATAGCAGACTCATAACTTGAGAATACATCACTTCCTATATAATCCTGCACGTCACCTTTCCGACACTGCCTGTAATATGGCATTTTACACAATTAAAGAAAATTATTATATGCCTTCTACACACACACACACTTCAATGGAATAAAGCAGTCTATCAATTCAAAACAGTAAGTTTTTTGTAGTTTTAATAGTTACTTCGTACGTTTGAACTTTATTTTCGTATAGTCCATAAAATTTATACAATAATAATATATAACTTGCTGTTTAATCACGTTTTATTTATGGATATTTAGAATCTGGTATTTTTGATAATCTGGTGGTCCAATATTTATATGAGTATGGTTCGATATTGGCGGAATGTAAAAGAGTACTTAAATATCATTTATTATGAAAAGAACTTAACAATACAATTAAAAAAATGTAATCGTGGTGGTAGTCATTAATTATAATTGCGGCTATAATGAAAGATGATTTAATTTTTACGAAGTAAAGTGGATACTCAGCAGAGTTCCAAATAAAAAGGTTTTGAAAAATATTTTATTAACCTATTTGTCTGATGGATTCCAGATGTTCTTATTCTTATGATACCCTTGATAAATTGTTTCAAAACTTCATCAGCATACCTTCCTCTTTCGTCCGTCATTCAGTCACACAAGCAAAATATTTGTCTGTTTACCTTTCAATATCTCTGTGCACCCACTAGTCCTTTACTAGTTGACCTCTTCGATATGTTATTTTCCCGAATTTAGATTCATTCAATACCACAAATACTCCATATACTCCAAGTTGCGAACTATTACCATTCACATAAATCAAATAAATTTTTCTGTTTCTACAAAACAGATATCAATCAACAACCTCGGGGTTGTGAATCTTTATTTCACTCGTGTAACAAGCTTATTCATGCACCTTCCAAACCAAAATCTTGTAACTCAAAGAACATCACACAAGCTCTAATGGCTTTGGGAAAACTTCAGCCTCTCCTTACGCTTTTGTAACTATCATGGGGTTTAAATACTTATTTCTTGCAGCCTCATTTATATCCATTAGTCGTGCCTTTCCTTTCAAACAATCGCATGCTCTCGATACAGTTTACGACATTCATAAGTGGCCGCAATTATTTCCACATTCATACTCCATTCCATAATTGTATGTTTTCCTTTCACTTCAAAAATCACACAAGGCCTTAGTCGTACATTCACTCACCTTCAGCCGTAGCTGAGATTTAGATTTGGGGGGAAACACATTAGTATTTAGCAGGTGGCCTAAAATAGATAATCAGAGTATTTAAATAATTGAATTCAAAGAATAGATAATACAGAAAAAAATTAATAAAAAACAAGCAGCTTACAGTGATACATACAAATTAGATTAATTAATTATTTTAACTTATTAAATAGGGTTTGATAATAAGTATATATGACTCAGAAATGAACTAAGTATCGAAAATAATTAAATTCATATAAAAATGTAAGCTGTCTCGGGTAGGAATCAAAATATTAAAAAGCAATATTAATTCATGATATAAAAATATTAGTTCAATAGTAGTATTATACGTCAACACGCAGCCTAAAAATAACTGTAATTAAAATCAAAATAAAAAAAATAAATAAGCGAAACTGTAATTAAAATCAGTTAGCCTTAGAATCGTAAAAAGTATTCAAAGGAGAATGTGACAGGCAGCTTAGAACAGAAAGAGAAAGTTTGTTGAATAAGTTTCACGGGCTAAATTAAAAACAATACAAAATAAATCACTAATTTAGAAAATTTGCAGTAATAAGATCAAAAATAATACAGATAGCTTATAATTGAAAGAGAAATGCTCAATTTCAAATAAGAATAACCGCTTAATATAAAAATAATAAAATTCATGAAATAAAAATTTTAAATAGTCAATAAATATAAATCAACACTCAACATAAAACAGAAAAATAAATTAAAATTCATAGTAATGCATTAAAAAACTATTTTGGTAGCATAAAATAGGCTTACTCTTTTTTAACAGGTCCGCTTGTTCTGAAACAAAATAGAAAATTGTTGCCAAAACAATAATTTACTGCTTACAAACAATATTTTTTTCAGATGGTTCAGTCGAAAAAGAATCACAATTATTTGGCAGAAAATAAATAATAATATAATTAAATATTCCTACTCTCCATAATGCAACAAAAAAACTGATAAATCTAAGTCAAATCATTTGTAGGAAGCAGGTATAATATGACGTCAGAGTTACTTATAGTGAAGTCAAAGACGTTATAACAGGACGCATTATGAGCAAGACTTGTGCAGTGAAGACAAAATGTGCCGCATAAATCCCTTTAAAATTAAATTTTAAAACTTCTGAAGCGATTTTCGAAAAAAGGCTTCGACGTCCGATCCACAGATTCTTTGTAATATATTTTGTGTTTTGTAATCTTACCGCAACATCGTCCACACATACACACACGAAAAGTCTTCATTTTAATATTATAGATTCAATTCGTTCCATTTCGAAAGTAGTAATGTATATATACATAATGTAGAATGTTCTCGGTTGTAAACTAAAGGATTTCCCCCCTAAATATTTGAAATAAAAGTAAATTTGTACCATTTGTGTGTAGTATATATTCAGAGTTACTAGCTTAAAGTTTTAAAATTATAGTTTCAAAACAGATTTTGTTTTCCAATTTATTTTATATATTACAATAATCAGTGCTTTTAAAACTCAAATATATCTTTACATTCAATCAGTCGTTACTTTCAAATGGATTAGACTCTTGGTACGAAAATAAATAAAAGGAGTTAAGATTCATAAAAAAGATATTGACTTTTGGAATAATATTTAATTGTCTATATAACAATACTCGCGGTATCTGTATAACAATAGTAGTGGTTATAGCGGTGGTTTTCGTTGGTCACAGGCTCGATCCTTGATCCCACTAAAGACCCGCCTTGTTGCCGGGGCTGATGCACGTTAAATCTGACTTGGCTCAAAATAAATAATAATATAATTAAATATTCCTACTCTCCATAATGCAACAAAAAACTGATAAATCTAAGTCAAATCATTTGTAGGAAGCAGGTATAATATGACGTCAGAGTTACTTATAGTGAAGTCAAAGACCAATGGCGTGGTGTGGAAGTTAGGAGAGGGGGATTATATGTCAAGTGTCGTCCTCGTCACTTGACCGAGGTTCAAAATTACGAGAATTCGCCACTGACCATCATGTTACGTCTAGTGCGACTTTAACAAAACCAAACTCAATCAAATCTGTCTATATACATATTTAGTTACTTATTTTTGAAAAGTATTTAGAAAAACTTATTATTTGTATTTATATTAATTTATGGGTGTGTGTTTTAGATGTAATAAATCCAAAATTTTTAAATTATTTTTGCATACGAGTATATTCAAATAAAGTAATGCAAAAAAAAAATTGAAACATTTAAAAAACTGTCTTTTATGTTAAAATTGTTTTAAAAAGATGTATCGAAGTATTTGTTTTAGCATCGGATAATTCAGATTTTATATAATCACCGTTTAAGTTATTTGTTACACACAAAACATGCTTTAAAATTTCCTACTGTTATGGTATCGAAATTGCATGCCTTAGGGGAAAAGTTTATAACTAATAAAATTAATGCGGTTCTTAACATCATTTTAGTCTTAAAGAACGAAAATGAAGAAAAAAAACGTATTCAATCGATCAATGCATCAATCAGATATTTGTACTTACAATTAAATGTGTAAAATATTAAGTTAATTTTTTGCACTTTTTTTTTACAATAAAATATAAAGGCATTGCATTTCTAATTAAATTCGTAAATTAATTTCTTTCATTTATTACTGAAAACTAAATATGTGAAAAATTCTTGTAAATCTTAAGAATTCAAATAACAATTTTCTAATTCCGAAAAATAAAAATAGATACAAATGGTCACTTTATGGGCGATAAATATTTATTTCAAACAAAACACGAAAAATTGAAATTCCTCTTTTATACACCTTAATTCTAATGCTGAATAAATAAATCTGCGATTCAGAATTCCAAAATAAATAATCAAACGACGCCGGAAATCATTTCCTTACATTTTTATTACCCTGGTATTATTAAGGTTTTTAAGAATTATTTTAACAATATGACCGATGCATTATAAAATATTTAGATACATCATAAAACGTATCAAAATGCGTCATAAAATGTTTATTTTATAACTTGGAACATTTTCGAATTTTATTATTTCTATAAATTCAGACATCTCTCTTGTTAATGTAACATTAAATGGCTAAGTAAATTTTATTTAATTTAATTGGATAGGAATATTCTAATTTCTGTGAACATAATAGAAGTGTTAGCAGACGATCAAGCAGAAGAAAATAACAGTAGAGAATATAGAGTTAAATAAATTGACATTACCAAAAAATAATTAACAAAATTATTAATTTGTTTCAAGTTTATTAATTGGATCTCTAGAGGAGCACAACTATAAACTCTTCATACTGTTACAAAAGAGTTAACATTTTTTTCCAACATCCAGTGCAACTATAAACTTCGGAACACTACTCACTGTTGCCATAAAATTTAACATGAATTTATAAAATACATAAACAATGATAAATAATAAACAAGAGCAAAAACATGAATAGTCATTTTCTTAGAAATATTATAGGAAAGCAAATAAAAATAAAGCATGCTTAGAAGCTAAATTAATTAATTAATATCGTCTGAATAAAAACATAAAAACAAATAAACCTACAAAAATAAAATTAATTGTCTGTCGTAAATAAAAAATATATTAAAAGCAAAAAACTTTGAAAATAAAATAAGAAAAATGGAAATTAGCTTTTCTGATTTCATTTTAACATGTGCTAACATTTTTCCTCCATTCACATTCTTGATAAAGTAGAATTTTTCAAAAAGAATATTAATTAAAGTAAATAAGCGTACTTCCAAGCCCCAGGCATTACAGAATCAATTACTGTGCAGAAAAGAAAATATCTTCTTCTAATTCCTATTGCATTTTCACAACCACAAGTGAAACAGCCTAAAGTACACTGTTCACAACAACAACCAAAAAAGACGATTCTGCTATATAAATCAATTATTAAATTCGATATTAAGACGTGTGAGCAAAAAATAAATTATTAAAGAAGGCAATCATCTCTATTCAGAAACTAAAATAAGCGCAGTCGATAAGATATTAAATTAAGTACATCTCAGCAATGTAAATATACCTTAAGCAAACCAAGTGTAATTATTACAATCATAATGTACACAGGTGTTCAACATTAAGAGAATTTGCATATTTTGTAGAATTTCATGGAGAGAATTGAACGAAATGTAAAAATACTGTTTCGAAACAAAGACGCAAATCTTGTACGTCGAATACTTAAGCGTATACGTGTATGGGGGCGGAAAAAGTCGAAAAACAGGATTTATAAGTACGCGTGCCAAAATCTGCATATCGTTCGGTAACAAATTTCTCCGAATTTCTTAGTGTTTTTCTGCAGCAATAGCTTACATTAAATTCAAACAGGTAAGTGAGAGTAACGACCAACGCTTAGATAATGGAATGAGGTGGCGAATTGTGGGTAAACTGGAAGCAGGCCAGTCTCAAATCCAGATTTGCAGAGAATTCGATTTAACGTCCAGGATCGGGTCAAACTTATGGAAACAGTTTAAGGATATCGGTTCCGTCGAGAGAAAGCCTGGGCAAGGCCATCCAAGAGCCTTGACGGTCAGAGAATATCACCTTTTGTCCATTACAAGGAGGCGTTACAGGAATGCTACAGTTTCTCAGGTCTTTCATGAGTTGTATGCAGCTACAATAACCAGAGTTTCAAGGGTGAGTGTTTCCAGAAGACTTCATGAGAAAGGACTGTTTGCAACCAGACCTGTTGTTTGCATTCTACTCAGTTCCGCGAACAGGAGAGTCTGTTTAGTTTGGTTTTTGTTAACATCGCACTAGAAGCAACACAAGGGCTATTGGCAATGGACCTCGTAATTTTGAGCCTCAGTCAAGTGACGAGGAAGACACCTGAGCTGGCACCCCATCTCCTAACTTCCATACCACGCCACGGATTTTGGGGCCAAAAGTTTTTTCGGGCCTCCGGTTTGGGTTTTCGGGGGTTTTTTTTTTTTTTTTTTACACATCAAGGCACGAACCCACAACTCAACGAAAACCGCCGGCCCCGAGTCCGAAGCCATGACCACTAGGCTACTGCAACCGGTGAGAGTCTGCTTGAAATAATGCAGAGATCATACAGATTAGAGCATGAATCATTGGGTGACCGTTTTCTTCACTGATGAGTCCCGATTCAGCCTAAACAATGATTTTCGAAGTAATTTCATATGGAGAGAAGCAGGGACACACTACCTGCCTTCCAATGTCCAAGAAATCGACCATTTCGGCAGCGGAGGCTTAATGGTCTGGGGAGGCATCATTTTGGATGGCCACACACACTTCCATGTCTTTGAAAGAGGCACTGCAACTCTTGAGAGGTATAGGGAAGAGGTCTTGGAGCCATATATCCGCCTTTTCAGGGGTCCAATTGGTCCTAATTTCCTTTTACTGAATGACAACGTGAGGTCTCATAGAGCTCATCTGGTCGTCGAATTTCTGGAAAGTGAGGATATTTGCTACATGGATTACCCAGCCAGATCTCTAGACTTCAATCCTATAGAGAATGCCTGGGATGCTCTGGAGAGGGTAATTGCAATTGGCAACCCCCTCCGAGAACCATCTAGGACCTGAAAACAGCGTTGCTGAAAGAGGGGGACCAGTTGACAACAGAAACTCATAAATTCCCTTATTTCCAACATAAAATCATGTTGCGAGGCTGATATATCTGTAAGAGGGGACCACACACACAGACCCCTTATTAACCCATTTTTTTGTTCTATTCTGCAACTGCTGTGTTATATATTGCGACTCCTAGGAGTGTTATTCACGATAATTCGTGCGTATTATAATGTTGAGTGGTTATTTATTTATTTATTTATTTGTATTATATCAACCATATGTAAGCACATCAAATTTCATTAAAATCTGTCCAGTAGTTCTAGAGATAATCAACCAATTCGGAAAAATCTCTTAATTTTGAACTCCAGTGTATTATAACATCAATCATTTGAATCTAATACCATATAATCCTTTATTTTATGCCCACGCATATTTGTTGATAACATTTTCTCGAAAAAACAACATATTAACACGTATTAGAAATTCAACAATTTTACTACAAATCAGAAGTAATTTTTACGCATGAATACTTTTTCACAATGGAAAGAAATATAAAATATATAATGAAATTCATGATTCATTTGAAAACATGTTTTAAAAAATAAGTGCACACGAAACATTCAACACTTGCTCTCATATTTGTGATCTAATTTTTGTACAATATAATCCCGCGATAGAAAAGTTTCTTTAACATTCCAACACTTATTGGTTTAAAAATTATCAAAGAATCGTACACAGTTTAATGTATTTTCCTCGAATATTTTCCTACAGAGAATATTCCAGTTATTTTTTAATAATTTTATCAACATTTTTAGTGCCAGATACAGTTTATTTTGTTGAACCTCTTGTTTGTCATTTTGATTAATAAGATAAATTTCTTTTTCATGGAGGTAATACAATTACAGAAGTCAAAGGAAGTGACATTCTGAATTTTTGTAATTCGCAACAGTTGTTAATTCTATTCCAGCTGGGTTGACCGTAATGTTTTGCTGTTTAAAATTCAAGCACAATTAATAATTTTGTAAATAATGATATAACTCTGAGCTGGAATGACTGAAAATAAGATTTGCAATTGTAAAACAGTTGTCAAACAAGAAAACAATACGAAAGTACGATAATAATCATTTTTGTTACCCAAAACGACAGTTTAAAAGAAAAGAGTTCATACTTTAAACTAAAACAAAAAAGAGATGCTGCAGTTTAATATGGTAAGTAGTCACCTCTGACGGCTGTCTAAGCAACGCAACGATTTTACTCGCAATGACATTGTGGATGAGTTGTAGCCTCAAAGAGTTCCAAACATCACGCAGAGCCTTTTTCAATTTTGGAATGGAGGTAGCGAAAGATCTGCAAGTTATCTTCTGAGCATATTCCACACATGTTCCATAGAATTCAAATCAGATGAGTGAGAAGGCCACGACATGCGCTTGATTATTTCAAGGAAGTTTCAGTTTCAAAGAAGTCGTCGATGAAGCTCGCGCAATGACAAAGCTCGTTATCATCCATAAATGTGAAGACAGGACCAATAGCAGCAAGAGATTCAGGAACTTCATTTCTATATTTTTAGCAGTCACAGACCCTGTCTTAAAGTTATTGAGGTCTGTTCGACCGTCCAGAATGATGACAGTCCACAACATGACTCCCTTAACGTCAAACGATGTCGTTCTGTGTTGCTCGATTTATGCTTAACTTTTTGACACCATATATGTTTATCATTTTTAATGTATGGATATATGTGATCAATTGACTTCATAATTTAATTTTTGGTTGTAGGTCAGCCTATCAAATAAGTACAAAAATTTCACTGTAGATATATGCATATATAACGGATCTATACCGATAAAAATAATGATGAATTACCAGTAACAATTTGTGACTAAAATTTGCAACTTACCGGTATTGTAAACTCAAACCAGCATGCTTTTTATACTTGCAGTAACAGTGGAGCCAGACATTTCAGATACATGTTTTCGCTACCTCAATATGAAAATCATTTAGTTTGTAAAGGGCAACTAACTAATTGGCAAAACAATCAATATTTCCCTCTCTCATTATTTTTCTTCCTCTATTTAAAAATTGTATAAAAATAAAATCACTTAAATTACGTAAACAAAAAATGTGTATAACCAACACCGAATAATCATAATGACATTTTCTCTTGTTGCACGTAAAACAATTTCATTGAATCTCCTCTAAGCAAAATAAATTCCGAAAATAAATTGTAGTATATTTGAAGATATTTAAAAATTGCTACTTTTCTTTTATTAGGTTAATAATTGTTTTTAATGAAACATTGTTGTATTTTCATGTGAAACAGAAAGGAAAAGAAACGGAAATTTTTGCATGAAGTGTATATGCAGATTTCGTGAACGATAAAATATAGAAGTGGACAATAATATTTTGTTCAGATATATTAAAATAAAAGCAAACGATAAATTATTAACTAAAATATATTTTAAGCTAAATGTAATTATTGCTTCATTAAAATGAATTTATTTTTACTTATGTTTTATCTAAAAACAATAAGTAAAACACCGATAAAAGACTAGTTTTTAAAACGTGGGGTTTCTTTCAAACTTCACACTTTGTGTAGCATGATATTTTATACTTCAGATTTTTTTTAACATTCGCCTGTCTTGAAGAGCGGTAGCAATGTTGCGAACATAAGTTGATGCTCTCCTGCAACGCTTCTCTTATAAAGAAAAAGATGGATTTACAGAAATGTCACCAGTTTCCAAAAGAGAATTTAAGCAATGATCCCCTCACCTTGGCGACGGATAAGGTGACTTGGCGAAAAACTTGGGGTAAAATTTTAATTATTTAAATAATTAGTTTTTGTTAATTATAATTAAATTGACGTATTGTTATCCAAAAATATCATGAATATAAAATTTCAGCTCAATTAAGCTCTTTAAAATGTCAGAAAAAACTTTTTAAAGTTTTGTCCCAGACATAGTTATAATGTGAGTGAAGAAAACCCATTAGAAAAATTTGGAGAAATTTATCGTGACATATTTCGTGAAAATTAAGTTTATTGTCAGTGAAAACAGGCACCAAACATATATGCAAAAGATTTTACAAAAAAATTCTGAAAAGTGATTGGGTGACCATATCGTTAGGGGCAAAAAATAAATGAAACATTATATTCAAAAATTTCTAAATTAAAAATGGAGTTCTAATATTTTTATCAATATTTGATTAATAGAATACGATATTTCTAATAGCACAAAAGGTAGGTTAATGTTAACATCTTTTAAAACAATACAAAAATCATTATCAATAAATAGATATCAATAAAAAAAAACGTTACAAAATTATATAGGTGATTTTTAGATTTCAAATTTAAGTTTAAGGAATATCTTTCTGCAAACAGAAATATATTGGGGAAAAAAAAAAAAGGATCCTCAATTCGAGTACTAAAAAATATCATCTTTCGTTTTTTATTTGGATGTTTTGGCGAGATGTTTCCAAGGTATGCTTATGAACTTTAAATTGCTAGAATTTATATCAAAAGAAGAAAACCTATATATTTTTTTCAACCGAATAGCAAACTCAATTTGCAATAAAATCTCAATACATTTTATAAGAGGCCATCATATCAAATGGAGGATTTCCTCGCTGTTATAGTAAGTACGTGAGAACTGTTTATAGGCAATATGCTAACTCATAAATAATAATGATTATCTTAGTTTAAATTTAATTGATGGCAATGTACGCTAAAATTATTTATGTATCAATAAATTAAATAACATCAAAATAATCAAGTTATATAGAGATAATTTTATATTCACATT
This sequence comes from Nephila pilipes, assembly GCA_019974015.1. Classification (NCBI taxonomy): domain Eukaryota; kingdom Metazoa; phylum Arthropoda; class Arachnida; order Araneae; family Nephilidae; genus Nephila; species Nephila pilipes. The sequence continues at coordinate 12,286 of BMAW01123321.1, forward strand.
TTATTTCTTCGGGACAATTTCCTTACAGAAATTCTATAATCAGCATTTTAACTATTTTCCTATTCTATCTTAACTATTTAATTTAAATTATTTTTCACGGGAACAAAATTTTGTACAAATAGAAATTTCAAGATTTCAATCGACATATAGGGGAAAAAATATTTTAATCCTAAAATTAAAAGTTTTGCTTAATTTTAAGAAAATTATAACAATGAAATAATTTCAGTTAAATATCTTTTCTATGTCAATAACAAATATTCTTATTTATTTTAACTTTTCGGCTACTTCGTCTATTAAGATTGCTGAAAAGTATAATTTTTAATAATATTTTTCTTATTTTAGTATTCATAAATAAATTATAAATTAAATGATTAATTTGTAATTAAATAACAAAAGTAATAAAAATTCTTATCAATAAAACAATTAAAATCAAATAACTTTCCTATGTCAATACGTATAGCTGTAATTTATTGTAGCTTTTCATCTGCATGGCTAAATTACTAAACTGATCACTTGATTTATATAAAATAATGAGTCAACTCAATGTGATTTTACTTAATATTTTGGATAAATACAAACACGCAATAATTAAATTTTAAACTATAAATAGTAATATTTTTTTAATCAATGCTTTAGAGCTGAAAGCAAAAACAACGTTTCCAATAATTATTGAAACATGTAAATATTATGAATATGTCTCTATCTTAGTCAAAATTCACCTCTAGAAAACGAAAATTAATTGTCTAAAATGCTTAGATGCAAACATTAATAACAATAGTAAAATTAAGCAAAATACAAGGTTTTTGTAAAGGATGTATAAAACGATAAATAAAAAGTTATTAAATTGCTAACAATAGATTTTATGTTAATAAAAGAGGGTTTTTTTGTTTGCCACTAAACTTCATTCAATTTATAATTTTGTAACTACCGTCACCATCCATTTGAAAGGGAATTTGAATAACACTTTTTTAAAAAAAAATTATTCTTAATTAAAAAAAAAACTAGATACAAACACGCTGTATCAAGGAAATTCGTAAGTCATAACGTAAAGTTTTACCAAGTCATAATGTAATCTTTTACCCATACGATTTAGATCATATGAAAATTTAGAGTTTTAAGTTTTCTCATACGTGAGAAATGACCCATTTATGCAGGTTAATTTTGTTCCAGTAATTTTTTTTTTAAATATCAAATTTTTTCTTCTCAAAATATTTGAAAAGTTTTAATTAAGGTTACAGTGAGTGATTTTAAATTATTTTATTGATTTTGTAGTAAAAAACTATACATGATGTGGAGAATCTATACTTAATATATAAACAATTTTACGGCAACAATAGTAACATTTCTCTTACGATATATTTAACTTAATATTTTATCATTTTCTTTAATTTTAATATCAAAAAATAATATTTTTATGAAGTTTAATAATTAATTGTCCAATTTAAGTTTTTATCGTTTACTTTAATTTTAATACTGAAAAAACTTTTTTTTTAAATTTTTATCGCATAGTCCTCTGCCATGAGTTTTTTGTTGCTCAAATTTGTCATTGTTTATGTACTTCAAAAGTTTGTGTATTTTTGAATGCAACAATATGATGGCATATAAGCAGTAAAGTGATATTCGTGGAAACTGTTAATATAAATTAGAAATTTTGATTTCACAATTCTTTTAAAAGTATGTGAGGTAAAAAATTGTTTTATTTTTGCTAAAAGGTATTATTTTTAATAAAATATAATTTTTTTTTATTTTTTCATACATTGATTAATCGATTGTTTATCAGTTTACTTATTTTTGACTTTATTTTTAAATCTAATGTTATTGCTAAATAAGTAAAACTAACAGAAATCATTTTAGAATTCAATGCATACTTTGTGAATTCACAATTGTCTGCATATAGAATAGCTTTTAATGAATTCCCTATGCGGTTCTGAACATAAATTTACTGAGTGCGAAACATGTTTTTTTAGTAGTAAACACTTTCGTACTACATACTACATTAACCTTTACTGGTTAGTTTACGAGTGGCCATAAACCTGTGCAGCGAAATCTCACATCCCTGCAATGTGAAATGTTGCTCGTAAATCTAGCTTAAGTATGGTAAGAGAGTTCCAGCGGAAATGTTCATCATCACTTCCACTCCATAATCACGCAAGAACAATTGTATTCATTTACTAATACATATTTTCAATTCGTTTCTGTTGTTAAACTGGACAAGAATTTGATTCTGAAAGAAATTTAGATTTTATATAAAATGTAGTCACAGTATTTTAAAGGTATATTCTAGGTAAAAGAAATTATTTTATTTTTGCTGAATTGCATTATTTTTAAGATTTAATAAGATATATTTTTTTTTATTTCTATATACATTGATTGTTTGACTGTTTATTAACTTTTTGCACTTAGAAGTAAAACGAAAGGCTACTGAAGTCGGTCCTTGTAATTTTGTGTCTTGGCCAAGTGGACGAGGAATGTGTGAATGAGCTGGCACTCTACTCTCCAAATCTCCACACGATCCCAATATGAGGATAGTGAGCCTAGAGATGTTTACTCTGCATCAGCTCCACTACATGACTAGTCTCAAGATATATCATGAAGTCAACCGACGACTCGATGTAAACGACGGCAATAGTGAATTCGTGACCATGACCAACTGGCTATCGTGGTTGTTTGGTATAAACATGATTTTAACAGTTTGCATGGCAAAAAATCCTTTTATTTTTTGCTGAAAGCTATATTAGTTTAAAGGTGATTTTATAAAAAGATAAAAATGTATGTATTTCACTTGCATACACATTACACATTGTCATAAAAACATGAGTGGTAAAAAGTTTCGGTATTTTTCCATTTCGCCGGCGCAAGCAATAAAGTCGCCAAAAAAGACACAACCGACGCCAAACGGATTATATGTATACTGTGTGTTGTCGCCAATAAAATCTGCTTGGTGATATTTGCGCCGACAAAATGGAAAAGTACCAAATTTTCTTTTATTTTTGCTAAAAGCCATTATTTTTAAGATGATATAATTACAAGATATAAATATTTCGTCTGTATGTGCTATTTTTTAAGTACAAGTAATAGAATAATCCTTTTATTTTTGTTAAGCGCTATTACTTTTAAGGTGATTTAGTAACACGATATAAATATTTCATTTGTATAGACGTTATCTTATAAAAATGCGCGTTAAAAATTTCTTTAAATTTTGCTAAAATATATTACTTTTAAGTTGATTTAATGGCAATATATAAATCTTTAATTTAATATGCATTATTTTCAATGTACGAGTGGAAAAAATATCCTTTATATTTTTGGTAAAGAATATCTTATAGTCCATCCTCCCCCGTTAATACATGGTAGTTGAGGTTCAAGGTTACTAAACAGCGAAAAGTGAACCGCAAATTTCATTATTAATATAAATTAATATGTAAGTATTAATATAAATATATGTAATATTAATATGTAAGATCAAACATAGATATGAATATTCTGAGTAACAAACATTTTCGTTACATTGCAAAGTAGCTAGTATATTCGAGAAAATAAATTTATGATCATGTCTGCTATTTGTACAATGTGTTAAGAAATTGCCTGGTACAAAAGAAACACTTTATGGTGAAAAAAAACGTTAAATATTTAAAGAAAAGTGAGTGGACTGTTTCTCCAGTCAATTCTTAAATGGTCATTACTTTTTAATTTGGCATTTTATTTCTGTTTAATCTCTTTCATGCGTATCTTTCTTTCGTTGAGCTTTAATCTATGATCCCAATAACTCAAAGTAACAAACCACTTAAAAATTACTAAAATAAGATAAATTTTTATAAGCCTTAAAATTTGACCCATACAGAATGGTTGAACGTACAGCTAATCTCACTCACTGACTGCTATATCTTGAAAATAATGTCTTTCAAAAACATAATCGCAACGAGAACATTTCACGATCAGAGAAACACTGTTCATGCGAGTATATATAAAACAGAAAGGAAGAAAAGGTACTAGTGTTTACTTTTAACGGGATAACGTAGCGTAAGCCAAACAAAAGGTTAATCTGAATTTCATGAAAAAAAATAAGAATTATGACGCCACAAAGTCATAGAGTAGTTTCACAAATGATTATTTATCAAGGAGGGAATTTAAAAGCCGCCCGTCAAACAGACCCGCGAGTTTAGAACCACGTGCTAATAGAGTCTAACTATTGATTAATAAAATGATTTAATATAAATATTTTGTTTCTGTAAGAAAGATACTTTTGTAGCTTTTATTGCTAAGCTAAATATTTAAATTATTATTTTCGAATGCGTTATGAGTTAATTTTAAAATAAATGCATAAGAACAGCTCATTCATTCAGCACACGCAGTAGTAAGTTTCCGTATGGAAAGGATATGCATGATTTGTAGAATTCTGCATTGCACTGATTTTTTTTTTTTAAATCATCCAGACCAATACCTGAAAAATTACTTTAAATTCCTTTCATCTTCTAGCCCGACTCTGTTCCCACATAATACAATCAGCCCGAATATGATACACTTTGATTTTTCTTTCAAATGAAAAATTCAAAACAGTCCAGATTAGAAATTTTTAATAAAAAAATCAATTTTTCAGTAGGATCTTTTCATTTGAAGTATTCAATATTCCCATTCTATTGTTTCATGTTTTTCTCATTTGTAATTGACCCAAATTACTCACAGAAGCCTAAAAGAGAAATTGAAGTTTGGTTGGTGTTTTAAATCATTTGTTCAGTATTCTGAAGGGGGGAAAAAATTTATCCTCTTCATATTATTGAGATGTAATGCATTTTAACATGGAATATTAAAAAGACAGTTTCAAATTATTTATAGAATAGTTTTGAAGGGTTTATTAGTCTTGAAACTTTATACAAAAATAAATTCAAGACTTGCTTACATACCTTTCACAATAATTTTAAGATTTTAATGAACAAGATAAAATCATTCATTGAAACAATTTTTTTTTTTGCGAGTGATTAATTCACTGAAATGAAATGCATGTATTATTTCACTTAACGAAAAGGTATATATTATACTTAACGAAAATGAAGAGAAATTTATAAAAAAAGTTCTGTGTTTTTCTGTTTTAAAGATTAACTCAATTAATAAACAATTTTACTATCACTTCAGAATCTTTCTAGCAAAATATTTTATTAACATATGCAAACATGTTCATTTGAGAAAACGATTTCAGCTAAAATGTGTGGGCATGAAATAAAAGGTTCAAAGTATTAGGTATACAGAGATTGACATTATTACACATTATTATTATAATACAATCACATTTAGTTCGCTTAATGTATGTTTACGACGCAGAGGTAAATCTAATTTAGTATGTTAGCGTCTGCTTTTATTTTAATCACCGAAGATATTATTATTATCCACTTTAATATTTATGTTGTTTGCTCTTTTTTAATATTTAATATAATAATTGATTTTTATGGAAGAGTAGTCTATTTTTATTCCTTTTGTTGTTACTATTGGCAACATTTTTGTACTTTAGACTGTTTCACATGTGAAAATAAAAATGCAATAAGAATTTCAAGATGGTATTTTCTTTTCTTGATAGTAACGACTTCAATTGAGCCTGAGACTCAAAAGTACACTTACTTGATATTAATTAATATTCATTTTGAACAATTCCACTTTTTCGAGAACTTAACAGAAAAAAAATAGCGAAATGTTAGGACATATCAAAATGAAATTAGCAAAGCCAAATTCCATTTTTATTTTTTTACAATTGTTAAAAGACTGAAAACATTTTAGTATGTGATTTTATGTTGATAATAAATTTAATGCATAAAATGCAATATTCTAATTTATTATAATTGCTCATTTTATGCAACGAACTACAATAAACTTTTGATTCCTAAGCAAATTACTTTGTTCATCGTTTAACAGATACGTCGCTACATTGTTATATTTATTCAAGAATCATATTTATATCCCATGCCCTTACAAATATTCTTTACTTCTCTTTTCACGAATAATTATTTAAAATTCTATAGTTCCACTTCAAAAACAATAATTTTCAACAACTGAATTAAATAGTTTCTTGAGTGTATCATTTATCAAAAGCCATGTTGATTCTATGTATGCTTATTGCATCTGGATAATGAAATAGAAGCATATATATTCCTTGTTTGGAAATGTGTTGCTATTTGTTCCTACATAACATTGTCTTTGCGTTTTTTATTAGGAATAAATGTAAGAACCCTGGCGAAACGTTGAATTTCATTTAAAGCGAATGACTTTGAAGTATTTATAATTGGATTTTGTACAATTAAATCTAATTTGAGGATTTAAAGAGTATGCTAATGTGCTTGTTCAATGTTTAGCAGTTGAATGTAATGAGAATGAAAACAAAGTGCATCCAGACAAATACTTCAACTTAAGCCCAAACAGTTTTAAATAAGTGTTTAAAAGGTATTATCAATTTGATTTAAGATAATTATCTCGAATTTTAGCAATACAATTTATTTTGTGAGCTAAAATAGTTTGAATAAGGAAAATGCAAGAAAATACATTTGATTTGTATATAGAAGTTACTAACTAGCTTTAAAAGAGGGATCATGCAGTCGATAATGTTCCTTTAATCCAATATAGATTAATAAATCCTAAATAATCTGACTCTCTAAATTGAGCTGTGAATTAAACATTAATTTCCATTAACTGAGTATTTTACACTTACTTGAAACAGTTTGTCCCAAAATGGTTTATTTTTAAAATAAAGGATTCTTGTGGGAAAGGGAAGGCTGAACAAAACGATTAAATATGAAATGATTTATTGTAACTTTTCATTTGAATATGAGATGTTTTGGCTATTAATTCTTTCGTGACGGATGTATAATGTACGAGGGGTATCACAATGTTTTAATTATTACTAAAAATAATCAGGATAAAAACATTTAATTTGTATATAAAATGTACTAATTAGATTTAAAAGAGGGATTCGTTTTCTTAAAACTTCTCGAAATAGTCACCATAGTTATATATTTCTTCCAGCGTTTCTTGATCTTTCAAAGGTCGTCATTGCCAAACTCAGCAAATTGCTTCAAGAACTATTCTTTCATCTCATGGGTGACTATATTTGCGCTGTCAAATTTCCGTTACTGCAATGGTTCTTTTGAGTTCTAGAAATAAGAAAAGTTGTTAGGGGCGAGATCGGGTGAATATGGTGGATGTGGCAAAAAATTTCAAATCCACGCTTTGGTTTCTTATCCACATTTTAGAAAGAGTAAAATGGTGCACTATTTGTAAGAAAAAGAACGCTTTTTGTGATCATACCACACTCTTTCTTGTCCAGAGCATCCCGCTATTTGTCCTACAGTGTGCAGTAATAGGCACCAGAAATTGTCTGATTATTCTCCAGGTAGTTTATTAAGATGATTCCGAGACAGTCTCAAAAAACCAAAAAGCTTGACCTTTCCAGCAGACTTCTGCACCTTAGCATTCTTAGAAAGAGATGAGTTGCAGTGCTTCTACACCGTGCTCGTCTTTTTGGTCTCTGGATCACATTAATAGAACCAAGATCCATTCATAAGTTACCAAGTCACAAAAAGTTTTAATCTTGCTCCAAAATATTCAACATCACCCTTGATAAATCACACCGTATTATGAAAAAAGTCGGTAATCATGGAACCAAGGGTGCTAACACTTTTGGCGCGTGCAGTTCTTCGTGAATAATTTTCTGTAATTTCCGTATCTAATTTGAGTCATTTATAACCATTTGGATGGTTGCTACTCTGTGCAACTGGTTAAAGTCCTCCACTTTCTTCATTGTTGCAGCATAGTCCATAAATGATCTTCGACTTCTTAGATCGTCTGTGAGAGGAATGTGACCATTTTGAAATTTCCTTTCTCACCCTACAACACAGTCATATAACGGGCCATTATTTCCATGAGCATTCATCATTTCATTGGGAATTAATTAGGCACTATTATCTTTTAAATGAAGGAACTTAATCACACGGCGAACCTCGAATTTTTCCATGCTGTATGTTTCTTCAATCTATGGCTTCCTGATACCGAACAAATTAACATTAATAACTGTTATTTACAAGATTATATACATAAAGATTAGTTTATTTGCAGAATAAATTTTATCCAAATATTTAAAATATTTCTTAGAAATAATTAAAACCTTAAGTATGAACTTCTCACCTCTGTATGGGGACTGTATGCTATTGCAGTAGGTCAGGAAAGGGAGTTAGGTTACTAAGGTAAATTTTTGAACAAAATCTCGAATCTCTACTTACACACAAATCTAAAATGTTCTCTATCAGAATAAATACTTAATTTCTCATTCGAGAACTTCAGAGTCTGCTTTCGAGTATTCAGCTAAATTTATTTTTCGCTTAGCCATTGCAATCTTAGCTTGATTCTCTTAACCTGAGCAAAATCATTTACGCTTGTAAAGCTCCAAATTCACTTATTTCATTTAATTGTTCCATCATTAGTTAGAAATGAGCA
>BMAW01123332.1:0-11056 GCA_019974015.1 Nephila pilipes
TGCAAACTAAGTAGAATTCCAGGGGTTGCCATTTCGGCATGTAAAAGTCACGGTTAGGCGTTGTTCGGTCATTTTTGGTCGTTCTTCTTTGCTTCACTTTTTTTCGTTTCTTTTACGTCTGCTATGTAATACCCAATGCTCTGAACTTCTATTTTTTGCTGCAGCTTCAGTGCATGATAGATCAACCAACTGGAAATAAATAATATGAAATTCAAAGAAGACGACTGCTATTCTTAAAAGAAAACATCTTGTCCAACATACAGTATTAAAATTGTACAGATTTCTTCTCTTAAGATCCGAAACGATGCTTTAAAATGTCGGCAGGATAGTATTTGCTATCCTTGCCGCTTGTCAATGACTTCCTATCTGCCTTACTATCCAGTGAAAGTATTGTTCTTTTAAAATCTATGTTTAGAAAACGATTTAAAAGTTGTTACTCTAAAGGAGAAAAAAAAAAATCAACGTAGTGTATTAACAGCACCTCCTATCTTTCCCAATAGGGAATGTGATGTTCCTGATAATTAAATTATCCAATTCCGAACTGCTCAAGGACCTTCACAACCATTAAATCAGCAAATGGATTTATGTGCAAAGTTGAGTAAGTAAATCACTTCCAAGCTCCAAAGGATTATACAAACACCTCCGCAGTTTACAACATCTGTTTTTGAGGTAGTACCATTTGTAAATTGGACAGACAAGTTTATCAGTATAATATTTTATTAAAATTTTTATGATAAATCAAGCATAAAATAAGAATTGCTTTTATGCGCAAATATAATATCTATTTAGTTCAAATTGAAAAAAAAATTGTGAAAGTAAGTATGTGTATCTGATAAAATTTGAATTCATTTTATTTTTTAAGAAAATTATAGTGTAGTAATCTAGAAATATTAATTATATTGTATTATTATAAATTTTGAATTCATTTTAATTTTAAAACTTATCGTGTTGTATATTAATTTAAAATAGTGACTGTGTTAAAATTGTTTGATAAAAATTAATGAAATTGCTATTGGCTTTGTTCTGATATTTAATTTTTACGAAAGCGAAAATTTAACATAGATTTATTTTAAATTTTATTTTAATGATTATTGGAATATTGAAAAAGTATTGCATTATCTGCTGTATATAAGTCTAATGTTTTGAATTCGTTCTATATGAAAAATAATTGTGTGGGTTTTTTTTTTAAATTCTATAAGTACAAAAAGTGATATAATAATTGAAATGATTCTGATTTAATTTTTGAAATGTGTGCAACATTTAGAAAATGATTTCAACTGTTTTATTTTGATATGTTTGGTAAATATATTAAAACAATATGATTATTAGAACTGTTTTTGAATTTTACGTATTTTTTCGTCACATGAAGCATGTTGTCCTTTTATTAAAATAATTAAGTGAGAAATTTATCAATATGTTTTGCCTTGAAAGGACTATTTAATTATGTGGTTTGATGAAATTAATATATTTTAAAAATGAAAGAATAAATTAAATATTCTTTGAGAATCCAGTTTTAAAAGATGTTTTGTATTGCAATAAATGAATGTATGCTTTAAATGATTTCTCTGGTATGTTGTTTTTAAGGAAAAGATGATTTAATATATAATACAAATGATAATTAATATAGGTTGATAAATATGTAAAAATATAAGGCAATCGAATAAAGTTTGACTTGCGGACAAGTATTGAAAAGTTTTGTAAAAATAGCCCATGCTTCTTCAGTTATAAAAGGAACAAAGATTTTTGTTGAGAAATTGTTGCAAGCTGGATAACAGAAAGATCAAAATACTAGAAAAATTTTAAGAAATTGTTATGAATTTCATTGATAATTATTTACACACGTGTTTACAGTATTGTGCTGTGTTTACTCAAACTTTGCATGTAAACCATTCTAAATTACGATCTTGGAAATTTTCATGTGTGTTTAAATACTGAATATTATTTATTTATTTTATGTCTTAATTTATGCAATAATGACACACAATTATGTTTATATGTTTACAGTTTTCTAGTTCAAATTTATGATGTAATTATGTCAAATGATAGTAAATTTTTAAGACACAATGCCACACAGCCGCAGCAAGTACTGCTGCAAAGAATTTGAATACTCAATATGAATATTTTAAAAATACTTTGAACGACAACAATGCTGATTTTTCTTCACTGTTTGTAAACTATATTTAGATTTGAATGTAAATTATGTCTTATTGAAATAATGCTTTTACTACAGCTATTGCTCTGTTTTTCTACAATTTGAAACAAATGCTTTTAAATAACCGGAATATTTTAACTTTTATAAAAATAATGTTTCGGTCTTTCAATTTGCATCGCTTTGTAGAGCTTAGCCAGTGGAAAGACGCCTTCCAGGGGTCGAAATTTGCTGAGGGAGGAAATTGTGATGAACCCGCACAATCATTTTCTTTCTCTTTTTCAACATACTTTATTTTGACCCCAAACTAAATTTACAAGCAAACTTTCATGCGATTTGAACTGCAACCATCACCTTTGCTTTGTAAAGTCGCGTGTTGGGCGTTAGTATTACAAGCCTCATTTTCTTACCAGCTCAACAAATTTCCGATGGTTCCTCTTATCGGCATTAAAAGCCAATGTTAGCGTTGGTCGCTCACTTTTGGCTCTTCGTATTTGCTTTTCTCTTTTCGTCTTTTTACGTCTATTGCTTTCTAATACGCGCTGCTCTGAACTCCTATGTTTTTGCTGTAGCTTCAGCTTGACAAGTGGACCAACTTGAAATAAATAATATTAAATTCAAAGAAGACTGTGATTCTTAAAAGAAAAAAAATATTAACCAACGTAGTTACAGTACTAAAGATGCGCTGATTTCCTCTCTGAAGGTCCAAAAAATTCCTTCTCACACACATATATAAAACAAATTGGACAAATTACAACATATAACAAATAACCATCTAAAAATATTCATCACAAAATGAATAGTATTTATAGATAAGAAAAATTAATTATTTAAAAAATCATTCAACAACAAATATTTGTGAAAATGTGATAAAAAATTTTTTAAGTATAATATTTAAACAATCTAAACATTTCAACCTAAAAACTCCCGTAGAAAAAAGAAGGTAAACATAATAAGTACTTCAACAGCAAACAGCCAAATTGCACATAAAGAAACATCTAAAACATTATAAAACTGATTAAAAGTCTAAATAAAAAGGGAAATGTTACTTAACACACAAAAATTAATGAAAAAAGTAAGCATACTGAAACAAAATATAATATAAAATTTACTAATGACACCACGTCATTATAAATAATTTTGAAATTTTTAAAAATTACAAAATCAGATACAGAAAGAAATTAAGTATGTAATTATATAAAATATTTTAAGAGATTGCATATATATAATGATATTAAACTTTAATTGAACATTAATGGAACTAAGTGCAAAGAGAGCGCTTAGAGTGCCGCATCTCATTATGAGCATAAGTGGTAGAGTGAGTTAAAACAGAATATAGAGGATTCCGCGTTACATCGAAATAGGGAGGGGCAGAGGCGCCACCTTCCCAGGACCCATTGAAATACAAATTTGAATACTCATGAATGCAAAACTAAATTTCAGAAAAAGTACATAATGAATTCAATAAGGGAAGCATCAACTGATTTTCGTAACAATATATATATATGACTTAAAACTTTGAATAGTCAAAAATATCTGTACAGTTGATAAAGTTTCATGGATTTACATGTCGTTTTATATTCTGAACACAAAGGGAATACAAAAATAAACTGAAAATTTGATTTTAAGACTTCAACTTGATATTTATTCCAAGCTTTAAATCCTCACAAACATCTTAATAAGATCATTGATGATTAGGCCTAACGCTAACACTAGAAATGAGCTGTAGTAATTACAATATTACTTAGTATTGACGGGAAGATTCCGAGAAACATGTGACATAGACTTACCAGACGCGGAATCGTTTCGAATCAGAAATTAGAAACAGATGTGCATTTATACTGATGAATTTGACTTTGATGTGTTCACCTAATTCAGGCCTATCTTTTTGAGTTACGACACAGAATTGTTTTTGAAATAAAAGTCTGTCTTGTGGAGCATTCTTTTAAATAATTTCATTTAACTAAGAAGTTTTAGTAGTGGATGCAAAAGTTAAAAAAAATTCATTTGCTTAGCAGTCGATAATTGTAGTAAGTAATTTTGGAAAAATAGTGTCTTAAGAATAGATTAAGAACTTTCTAAATCTTGCAGCCGCGGTAGTCCCATAAATCTGGTAGTCCCACAATTTACTGGCTTAATTATCACAATTTTCTTCTATATTCTTGTGGAGAACCAATTACAAAGTTGACCTCATTTAAGACAACGCGTGGATGATCTTGTGTGAGTGGGCAATACAAAACGTATTCCTAACCAAAAAACCTACTGAAGAGCACGGGTGTTTAAGACTAGACGCGGGGAGGGAATGCGATCTACGGATCATGAAGATTATCAACTGTCTGCTTGTCTGTAGCAAGCCTATTACATCTGACTCAGAAACATATAGTTCCAGACAGATTGATTGCTCTGTGTCTTCTTATTTCTAATAATTTACTACCAGTATTGTGTTGTTACTGCAGGCCAGTTTTTTAAAATTGTATTTCGATCAAATACATTTAATTCTTTAATTCAACAAACCCTAATTTCCCTTAATTTATTGCAAAAGTTTTAAATTTCTCTAATGAGGCTTAAGGGGATTAGTCATTTCCCGCGCCTCGAGAGGTGAAAGTAGAAATAGATTTTAGCGTAAGAATTAGAATTGGCGTTTAAAGAGACAAAATTAAAAAGGTGATATATGGATTTGGGCAAGTACAGATCCAAAGATCAGTTTGACAAACAATTTTCATCTAGATCGGAGATAAAATCTTGAAAGTGTGAAGAAAATCCGAATTCATCATAACTCAAATGCGCGTCTCAACTTAAATATTGCCGTTCATCACCATGGCGGCACTTAACTGTAAGAGTCATATAAACTGACTGATTCTTTAGATGCTTATTCAAGTCCTAAATATAGAAAAACGCACTTCGCCAAAACTTAAGTTCACCTTTGCTTAACATAACGCCATTTCTTTCGTATCAAAAATAGTTTGATCAAAGCGAGCTTGTTTATGATCAGATTTATTGTTCGAATGTTTATGTAAAAAATAACCGAAATTAATTGGGCATTTCATGTAATATCATTATAGTAAACTCTCTTTAATTCGGGACTATGGCAGTGCTTGATTAGCGAGAGTCGATATGTTTCAACGGGGTTATATCAAAGATAAATCACTTTAAATAAATAATTTAAATAATCAAACCTCGTATTTAAGGCTGTCTCGTCTTATTGGGAAAATAGCCCGATTGGAACTTGGAAAACGTTTCCAGACAAAAAAATTATTTCATTTTTCATTAACATTGGCTCAAATTTATAACACAAATATTCGTTTATGATTAACATTCGTTTAGTTTAGAATCAGGGAGCATTCCAAACTGCTCCATTTTTTTTCACTTGAAGACAAATTTTAAAACGCATTAAACATTACAGTACAGGTGATGAAATTTGGAACAAATTTTACTCCAGAAAAAAAAAAGAAATTGATAAGGATAGCATAGAGTCATGCAAAAATACGCCGCTCTCTAAAAGATGGCGAAGTCAGAATATAAAATTAATGTTCGAACATTTTGTTATTGGAAAAATTGTTCCAATATTTAGTCCTATTCTTTAACATTATGTGAAGGTAGCCTTAATATTGTTACAAAAATTTCTACAGTGCGTTGGTGTATGCGAGCGAAATCAGTCCAACACAGAGAATAATGATAAATGAAGCTTTATTCACAAGTAGGATGACACACAGCAAGCAATACTACAACGAACAATGGAAATAGGAAACACAGCACTTGTACAAATAAAAGCAACAACAAATTTAATACAGTTCTCGTGGAGATAAGCAACACATACAAAAAAGTAATTAGCTACTAACATTCAGCTCACTAATTTACTGCTCGAGTTACAGACAAATCTTCGCAGTAATATTTTGCATCTGAAAGGCATACTCCAAAGACAGATTACTCTGTCTCAAAGCTCTCAGCGTATTTATACCTGTTCCAGCCAAGTATGACGTCACCTGGATAATTTAGAAAAAAATCGTAACTTTCTTCTTTTGTCGATATTTTGCCAAGATTCTAGCACTTTCTGGAACCTTCGATTTGTCGCCAGAGTTACAAATCTTCCCACCATCGCCAAGTTTTAGATGTCGTTGCTGAAACTTTCTTTGGCTAATTGATGAAATCTCTGTAAATCTCTCTTTTCCTTAATAAGAGAACCGTTGCAGGGAAACGTCATCTCGGGTTCGTAACAATATATTTATGCACATACCGAATCCGTGTAGAACATATATATATATATCCGACAAAGTATTTCCATAAAGTTTTAGTCGTTTATTTAAATTTCTCTCTCAAGATATATCCATAATGTTTTTCATTCTAGTACCTACAAAATTAAATTTAAAACATTGAACATTAATTTAATTGAATATCCTTTCATTCATAAGAACATGGCACTAAGGAAAAATTAAATCACTTCAATAATAGTTGAAATAAGTTATCTTACAAGGTAGCTGTGGCAAGAATGAGAGCGATTGCTCAAAAATTATTGACATCACGTTGCTTTCGTGATCTAGCTATCTTCTTCAAAAAATCATTCCAAATTTTTATACATTTATGAGTTCTGTGAGAGTTGTATCCTTTGCTATTTTCGACAAATTTTATAAATGCTTCTGAAACCTGTTCTCCCGATGTTCATCTTTCATGGCTCCTCCTTTTACCGACTAAGATAAAAGAATTGAAGGTTCTCAAAGTTAAACCTGAATCCACAGGAAAAAATCTGGTGATGAAGTGCTTAATCGGTGCCAAAATACAGGATGTGCAGAACCAAATTTAATGTCAGATTAAAGAGATCATACTGTATTTAGACTACATGGTGAATTAAACTAAAGAATTTTCAAGTCCTCATATACAACATTAGTATAAGCCATGTTGTCTTACCTTTCTCTCTCTCTCTCTCTCTCTCACACACACACACACGTAATGATTTACTTCTTTCAATTTAGACTTAAGAAGTCTTTGTCTTTGAAATATCAATCTATTGTCATATTTGAGCATCTCCTTAATTGTTGCGGATATTAGACATTAAAAATCACAATAGTAGTAGCATTCCAATACAGAGCGCATGGCAGCGTAGATGTAGCGAAAGCGAGATGTAGATGATGTGACAAGTAGAGCGAAAGCGAGAGGACTGGAGATACAACTCCGTCGTTTGATTAAGACTAGAACGCAGAAGAGAGATAATTTTTCCTGTTTTTCCTATTTATCCAAGGGAATTTTCCCTTTTACGTAATTGATCATATGGCTTAATGTGTAGGGATTCTGAGAGATTTGCATGGCCTCTAACAAACTAGTAGGGATTATCCTCACAGTCTTCAACCGTGTTAACTTTTCTTCAGAACATTTTCATGAGCACGTGATGGCATAAATTAAAGTTATAAAGGAATGGTATCAGGAAATAAGACGAATGCCTTACTTTTAAGTAAGCGAATGGGAAAAATTAGGAAACTGAATTATTTTTCAGTGAAACTGTTACAAATTGAAGTTGAATTATTACACTCACCCACACATATATATACCCATATATTTCTACACGGTAGATACAGAAACCATGCAAAAAACAATTCGTGTACAAATTACATTAGACATATGGTAAATTTGGGGATATGTTCCTCAACTTTAAGAAATCGTGTGTGATGAAAAATTCGAAATATTTCCCAAAAATCCGTGCAAAAAAGTAATAATGAAATCCATATGACATATTTAAAAAAGAAACAATTCATTTTTATTACAAAAAAATTAAAATTAGTGTACAGTGAAAATATATTCTGTAGGTACATAAAACATATAAAAATTTTAATTGAAATTAGGAATAAAACTACTAACTTATATCAATTCATCGCTACTTGATAACAAGTGCTCACGTTTATTACGATTTGGATCAAAAATGCTGTCATAAGCAGATGCGTCAGATATGTCTAGCACAACTGTCGGCTTTGATTCAACTGAAGAATTTCGTTCGCTGCTTTTTTTTTTTTTGCGTGTGTGTGTGTGGCTAAAAAAAACTTGTTATTAGCGGTTTTTGGGTTTTTTTGTTTTGGTTTCTCAAGTTGCTTAAATAATTCTTTATGTCATGGAGCACAAAACTTAGATTACGTTGAAATTTTAATGCACGCTCTATTTCAGAATCTTGAGAAAGAAAATGTTGTTCCATACTTGGAGAAAATTTCAAGCTCTAGAGAATTAAATCAGCTGTTAATAGTTAAATTTCACCCTTCGTCATTATCGACTTCTTTACTATCATAAACTGTCGTAAATTCAGTCAAATCATCCTCATCTAAAGGGCTTTCAGGCATCAATTCTTTCATGTCAGCCGTTTACATGTCGACCTTCGCCGTCAATTGCATTCGATAGACTTATAATTTCAGACACACCCCTGATTTTTGTAATACAAAACTTTCACTTTTGACGCATGCTGGAAATTTTTTTTTTCCAACAAGCATTTAAAGCTGAAGAACGAAATACTGTGTTCAAGTTGAAATATAACGAAATGATGAAAAAAGTAATTAAAAAATTCGGGTATTCCCCGCAACTTTAGAATACAAAGTAAAAAAGCCATGAAGTAGAAGTCACTCCCACATGTGTGAGCATAAACGGACCATCTTCTGCTTACACTGTCAAAGTAAGAATTAAAAAATATTTTTGGGATTCGTGCTCGAATAAAAATTTCATGTAAAAAAGTTTTTGGTGAACCGTATTATTTCAAAATCGTGTAAAAAAATAGTTTGGTATCGTTTTCGTTTCTTCCTTCCGTTTCTTTTCTTGTTAAAAAATTTCTTTCCGAAAATATGCACAAAATGAAAACCTTGCATCACGGCACAGTTGTTAGACCGAGAAACTTATTTTATAGAGTTTATCTTTCTTTCTGTAATAGAATTAACTGTGTTGTTTTGAACACAATCAAATAATTTTAAGCACCCGTAATATACAACAATATTTTTCATTTTCCCTTTCATATTTTGTTGTATAATGATGTAAAAACAAGACTTGGAGTAAACACGCTGGTTGGAATTTAACAAATTATCGTTATTTGGTGTTTATTTTAAATAAACCATCCTTTTCTGTTAATGAAATTATAGTTCATTATGTTTGAACTCTCGAAATAATCGTATTTCTATTTAATTGTTATGCATTCTCTGATGATTTCCGAAAAAAGTTTTCACGTTCAATCTTATGCTTTATAACTTTGAGCAGAGTCTTAAACAATAGTTACATTACAAAGAAAATTCTTAAGTTTTTACTAACTTAAAATGAGGGCTCTATCGGGTTTCCTCTTTCACTTAACATCCTTTTAGAATTATTAAAGTTTTATGAATAGAACTGAGGAGATGTACATAACAGCAATGAAGCGTTTAATATGTGGTCTGATAGTTTAGTTAGTGGTAGAGATAGGGAACTGAACTTATCTATGTGAGACATATGTATCATACCTGCACCCAGTAAAGAGCTTCAGAAATGAACATAAAGATTATTTAGAAAAGTTGAAGTATTAGAACTCTCATCTATACATCTTCTAAAGACTCGAACCTGTTTGTTTTGGCACGATAAGTACTAGGTTATTGTATTAAACTTTAGATCTGACACGTATAAAAACCTTTTCCACATTTTGAGTATGTCAGGGATTGAAATCGATTCATTCATAGATTTGAATAAAATAACTTGATTATCATCACTGTGTGATGCTCTAATTTATTAGACTTTTGATTTGTGAATTATTTAAATAGTGTAATAACGAAAACTAGCAAATAATAACCGTAGGTAAGAATCTTAACAACATGTAACATTATTAATGGTGAATCAAATTTTTGTAATTTAATTGTTGTAAATTTTTAATGAAGTATTTAAAAAAATATCTACCAATCTCTTTACCGCACTTTCCCATGTATAATTTACCATTACACTTATCTTTATCAAGTACTTTACTTCGGGATGGAAGGTTAGAGTTTCTTTGTGAATACATTGTTTATAATCACGAATTATATTTTAAAATTTGCATATCCAAATTTGGCTAAGCCAAATACTTAAAAATTGCGAGAATACTTATGAAATGTTTTTAATACTATTGGAAATTTCCTAAAAATATTTTAAACTGATTTTGAATTATGAATTAATAATGAGTACGTTTGCAAAAACCTTGCGGCGACTCTTTTCATCAATGATTACGGAAGTTAACATCTTAGTAACTAGTCTGAAGAGGAATCCTTTTTGGGACATCCTCCAGTGGGACGGGAAAACACTTACTATCGAAATGGTGACCCAAGACCTTAACGTTGGATGGCAGCACATGTTTGAAGTATTGATTGCATGTATTTCTGGCGCATAATTTTAGCTTTTTGTGAGTAACTAAGACACCCACTCATAAATAACGATTATGTGATGTACCGGCTACGGTGCTCGCGTCAAATAGACCCGCCATATCAACTAAATACAGCCGATAACTCAAAGGAAACTATCCAACATGACACTCAAAAAATAGGGCTGAGTTGTATATCGATTGCAGCAGTGACAGGAAAAAAAATCTCAAAAATATCATTCAGAAATTGTTCCCTTGATTATCCCGCGTTATCACAAGGATACTGGAGGAGAGAATATGTGTTGGCTTATTCAAAAACGAAAATATAAGTTACAAATGCTTTGATAACTGACCCGAGGTGGAATTCCTTTCGGCCTAGTTGTTAAAAGCACAGCAAAGAACGAGCGAGTTTTCGCCGAATCTAGAGATCGAGGGTTTGGATCGTACCTGTCGCTCAATCGACCGTCTTCCAGGAAGTAGAAAAACCATTTCTTCAAGGATTGGCAGGACGTAAACAAAGACACCGAAGTCTTAATCGAAAATAAGTATATATATATATATATATATATATATATATATATATATATATATAT
>BMAW01123332.1:15196-42446 GCA_019974015.1 Nephila pilipes
TTTTTTTTCCTGTTTGGAAAAAATGCAGTTATTTATTTTTTTCTATTGGTGTCAAGAATTGCTCAAATCAGAATATTTTCCATTCCTTTAGTGCATTCTTTATGTTCAGAATTTGCGCAGGAAAGTCTCGTTCAATCGGATTAATTTGGATCAGAAGTCGTTTATCGACAGTCCGGGTTAATTGAAGAATGAGAAAAAAATGTAGTAAAATAAAACTTACAGAAAATCACTTTTTTACTGAATGAAACGAGAATAAATCTTATTTACAGGAAACAGAGATACCTAACTTATGAACAACGGGGGGAGGGTAGCCTAGTGGTAACGGACTCGCGGCAGGCAGTTTTCGTCGAAGCGTGTGTTCCAGTCTTGAATCCACTAAAGACCCACCGTGTAGCCACGAAGCTTACAAAGTCCTCCTGTTGGGGTGGTGTGGAAATTTGGAGAGGGAGGTGTCAACTTAGGAGTCGTCCTCGTCACTTGACCGAGGCTCAAAATTACGAGATCTGTGGCCAATAGCCTTCATGTTGCTTCTAGTGTGACGTTAATAAAACCAATCAATTCAGTCAATTATGAACAACGGAAGAACTGTTAAAGCAGTTTTATTGCATTTTCCATTTCGGCAATGTAGCACCGCATGCCATTTGTCACTGTTGACAAGAAGTGTAATTTAAGTTTTGTTGGATTCACACATAATATTTGTAATATACTCCTCCCCATATCCTTTAACACATTCATAGCTCTTAGAAGATTTCAACAAAGCAAATAATTTTTCAAAATTCGTGGATGAAGCAAATTAATGTCAGTGTGGAAATTTGCAAATCGCGTCTCAAATTTTTAAAAAAATCATGCAGATTGATTCGGTCATACGAGTTGAAAGGGTATGACTAAATGAAGTTCTACTCTGCTTTCCAAAGTCTGTTTCTTTGGTGAGTTGATTGATTTTATTGATGCCAAAGCTATAATTAGCCGAGCCATATAATTATGAATTTACCATATAACATGTAACTGCTATCTTGAAGAAACTCTGTAAATATAAGAAAGAAGAAAAAAAAGACATACGATGTCAAGGGGAAAGATCGAAAATAGAAAATAATGGTAAGCCGTCCTGGAGGCACGTAACTCGTGTTTACATTCGAATGCGAATGACATGGGGTCAGCGAATCCAATGGAACGAAGGATAGATCATCTCGGGGTCACAAATTCGGCACTTACCTAAAGAAAATAATCTCTAGAGGGTAAATTGTTTGGTTAAAGCAGTTTCCTCAAAATAAATTTGTTTTTTAAATTAAAAACTTCTTGTTATCCAGAAATTTTTAAATCGAAAATGCTAAAAAAAATTGAATGATAAGAATCACACAGGGATGGTTAAAATTTTTTTTTTTATTTCGATATGAACTATTCAAAAATTTCTTTGAAAAAGAATCTGGAGTATTATTTCAGAAAAAAAATTATTGAAATATAATATCAATATCCTTTTTTTTAACTAATTGAATTCAAAAACTCGCGAGTCTAATCATATATTTAATAAAAACTGCATGCGAGTAAAATTTCTTAAAAGCAATAATTTAAAATTTATACCTAGAAAGGAGCAACTTATATATACTTGGAAAAGACGCCGAAAATTCATAACTTAAAAGTCACGTACGTTTTAAGAACAATTTTATGTATATAATATATAACACAAAGAAATATTTATCCTAAGTTTCACTAAAGTTGAACAACATTAGAAAATTTACCGGTGTCCTCTTAAAAATCGCTGAAAATTGCATTTACCAGTACGTGTGGCAGTATTATATTAACAATTAAGGTCTTAAAAATATATTTCAAAAATATTTTCATTCCTGTACAAAAAAATTGGGCAAGAAAACATGAATTTTTTAAAAAGACTAAACGTTATTGTTATA
The DNA here is from genome assembly GCA_019974015.1 of Nephila pilipes. NCBI lineage: Eukaryota > Metazoa > Arthropoda > Arachnida > Araneae > Nephilidae > Nephila > Nephila pilipes. The sequence goes on from BMAW01123332.1 coordinate 17,101, forward strand.
TTATTTATGATAAAAAGTTGAGTTTTATTAGCGTGCATGCAAAACTATTTTCAGGAAGCAGATAAAAATATTCTAAATTTAAAGTAAAGAAACAATTTTTAAAGATATTCCAGAGGAAGTAATTTGCATAAAACTAAACACATTAAACCAAATTTCCAAGAACATTCAACTAATAAATACCGTTGACAAATGAAGGTCGACTGTAGTATTTTCTCACTGCATTTTAATGAGAAAATCCACTCCCTTCTTATATAACCTTGAACTTGCCTTAGGGTCAAAGAACGCTGTGCTGTCTTTGAAGTTATTTTTTTTTAAATATTATTATTTAAAAATGCACATGTGTGTGTGTGTAACTGGATATTCTCCATGTCATCCTGTTAGATTGCTTCAAAAAATCTTTTTTTTCCCCTTCAGATAACAATTTCTCTTTTTGCATTAGGTAATTATACTCATAACTGCCATTGCTCCACTTCTTGGAGCTACACTACATCTGGCAACAAAAGTTGAACACCTCTTGCACTGAGAGTTTCTCACGGCTCAGGAAGAGTAAATGATGTGGATGTAGGTTTTTATATTCGTTTGTCTGTGCTTGTAAGGTCTGTATCTATTTGCGGACTTTCCTCGAATAATTGTCTACATATCTGAAGGTACGACTGATGATTTTTAACTATATTTTTGTTGATTTATGACTTTTTTTTTTGTATAAACAGTTGCATTAATTTAATTTCGATACTTATGGGGTCACTACACGTAGCAGTTTCCCCTGCTTCTGAAACGTTATATAAAATGTTTTTATTAATTTAAGAAACACATATTAATTAATTTAAGAATTTAAACTTTAAATAATTAAATTTAAGAAATATGTTTGAAAAATTAAGCTGTCATACAATCATCAATTTCTTCGAACGCATTTATTGCATCGTTAATATTATTTTAATGAGAACATTTTCAAACATTTTGAGTAGTTTTTTCTTAAAAAAACTTGCATGGAATAACACGTGAAAAGTTTGATAACGATGACGATTACTATACATTTTAACACGCAAATATTTTTTGAATACCTTATTAGCCAGAATATAATGCGATACTTTTTGACTAATCATTTCCCGTCAAAATTTGACTGGCGCTAAATTCGAGGTCTAGGTAATGGAAAGTAACTCTTCTTGTTACTTTCCTAGAATTACCTAATTTATTTTACGTTAATTAATTTTATCACCATGAATATGTAACATGTGTTATCAATTATTTTAATTACTCGCTTATCTGGCTAAATTGTATTTTGCTTGAATTTTTTATGTGAAATGAATGCGGATCGCATTAAATTCTTCCTTTTTTTACAAAGTATCTTAATAAATATTTTGGTGTCGCGTTAAATTCGGTATCGCATTATATTAGGGCTGATACGGTAAATGTTTTGACAAAATATTATTCTAAAATAATATTAACAATACCAAAATTATCGTTAAAATTCAATTATTACTGAGCAACAATCGAGATATCTTAGTAAAATTTATTCTGCATATTGATAGGTCTTTATGTACATAGATCTTTGTGTGCATAGCGTTTTAATTTACAACGAGAAAAGTTGATTTGCTTGGTTTCAGGAAGTCGAAGATTGAAACCGCCCGCAATATCGTTCAGATTAAATTAATATCCCCAGATTTTGTAAAGTTTTAATAATTACTAAAAGTAATTGAGATAAAATTTTAATTTTTATTTATTATTCTTAAGAATTCTTGCTATAGTCACCAGAGTTAAACGTTTCTCTGAGCGTTCAATACAGAATTCTTGTCTCCTCCATACAGTGTATTACTTCAACCTACGGCTTCTTGAAACCAAATAAATCGATATTAATAGCTATAATTTAGAATAATATTGTACATAAGGATCGATAAATATGCACAGTAATTTTATCCAGATATTTCGGCTATTTCTTAGTATTAATGAAAACTTTAGAATATTCTCTCGTAAAATAAATCTATTTACAAACATTGACGACTGTAAGACCCCTCCCCCCAAAAAAAAGGTTCAAAATCTTCCTTGAACGTGGTCATTTTAAACATTACGGAGATATGAAAAATGCCGCGTGTTTCCAAAAGAAAAAAAAAAAAAAAAAAAAAAAAAAAAAAGAGTTTTCTGAATGTCAAGTTTAATTTGGTCCTCAGATTTTGAAATTAAGAGCAATGAAAATCATAGTTTAATATTGAGGTATTTGTACAATTATGTATCTATTTATGTAAAGAAAATCACATTTATCCACGTAAATTGTTAATAATCAATAGTTGTATTTACATTTATGTGATTCATGTACATACGATTAGGTATATTTTGCATAAAATCTATTGCATTTAAAAATTTTCAGAGTGCTTATAAACATAACATTCTAATATAATGAATGTGATTATTTCAAAAAATAAATTTAATAACATTTATCATAAACTAAATATTATGATTAAAATTTCTTATGAATTTTGTACAAATATTATGTAATGTTATTTTATTTTTTATTTTTAAAACATTTGGTTATTGTATTGGAATAAAACCGCTTTTCATAATGTGCAAAATATCCATTCTATAGATAAAGTAGATTTTGAGGAATCTTGAAAAACTGCACGTTTGTTTGTATTTTTAAAAATTTGATTTAAGACCGTTCTATTCATCAAATTCTCTTAAATAATACATTTACGAAATCAGTACAGTTCCTTCTATTTCTTAACAGCAAAATTTTTAAAAACGCAAATTTAAAAGCTATTTAATACCTCCTCTATCCTCTTGATAATCAAAGCTCATATTTTTTACACCAATTTTCATATAAAATTTGAGATTAATCTTCTTAATAGGACTACAAAAACCCACATATAGTCATTTTTCGAGAAAATAAAAAAATCTATATATTTTGAGATGTCCATTATAATGGACATTGTGTCTTCGTTTTGTAAAAACACACTTTTTACTAAAACACAAAAAACGACTTAAATACTTATATTTAATTAACAGAAATTCAAGATTTAGCTTTATTTAAGAGCTTAAAAATAAAAAAATATTTTACAATTGATGAAAAATGCTACAATTTTCAGAAATATTATTACTCACACATACTAAATTTAAATTATCTATGATATTCATGTGAAAAATATTGAGAAAATCTGTGAATGTACTTCCAAAAAAAAAAACTACTATTTTCACTGTTAAACAAAAATGCATACTGCATTTTATACAATTTTTTTTGTTCAACCTTCATTCTTGCACCTTGTAGAGTTCTTAATGTCTATCATTTTTAGAAGATGTTTGATTTGTTTTCTACTCTACTATGAGAAGTAGACTCCTTTCTCAAGTACATCTTTTGAGCTTACGCGTGTCTGTTTCTTCATCACTAGATTCAATAAAATCAGAGGGCTTGGAAGTTGTTCTGCGATGATAGTTTTAAAATCTAAAAATTGCATGCACTTGCTATCCACATTTGATTCGAGATCTTCTCTCATTAAAGTCCAAGCATTCACAACACTGAGATCAAAGAGATAAAGAATTATTTTGATCATCCTTTTCTTTGTGCGTGTCTTGATTCTATAATAACTAATCCTACCAATCGGATCAATTCCACCCCATATTGATATTATATTTTACAACTGCTGATCTTGACACTTTAACGTATTTTTTATCCTATTTTGACCAACGTTTACATTTATCTTGTTGTTCAGTTTGGATGATCATAGTAACACAGCTTTTTTATCGTTCCTTTTTACGATGCATATTTCTTTAACCTGACGCACTGACATGTCAGACGAACTTCCTCCCATTTTTGATATTTTTTCTTTTGTATCAACATTAGAAGGCTCATCATTCTGACTTGAACTATATTCATCTAACATGTCATTAGGTAGTAAATTTTCGTGTTCTTTGACGCTGTTTCTTCATCTTCATTGTGGCCGCGGTAGCCTAGTGGTCATGGTTTCGGACTCGTGGCCGTCGATTTTCGTTGATTCTTGGTTTCGAGCCTTGTCCACGAAATATCCGCCTTGTAGCCGGGGCTGATGCATGTTAAATCGGTCGGCGCCCGAAGTCCTCCCGTGGCGAGGCGGGGAAGTTAAGAGAGGGAGGTGCAGCTCAAATGTCGTTCTCGTCACTTGATCGAGATTCAAAATTACGAGGTCCACCTCCAACAGCCCTCATGTAATTCGAGGGCGATGTTAATAAAACCCAACCAAACATTTTCATCTCAATTACTAATATCAATGTCTGACACATCATTATTTCCAAAAAATTTTCTGCATCAATTTCTCTATCTAAATAACATCGACTTTCAAATAACTCTAATTAAAGTCCAAGCATTCACAACACTGAGAGCAAAGAAGTAAAGATTTATTTTGATCGTCCATTTCTTTGTGCATGTCTTAATTCTATAATAACTGACCATCCTATCAATCAGATCAATTCCACCCATGTTGATATATTTTACAACCTGTATTATATATTTTACTGCTGGTCTTGACACTTTAACCTATTTTTTATTCTATTTTGACAAAACAAAATTTGTACGATTATATCGAAAACCACAAATTTTACATTTAAATTTTTAGTATAGTATTTTATTTAAAATTTAAAAATTTATTTCTTATTGACTTTTAAATTAAAAATTAAAACAAAAGTTTAGAGATATGTTTTTTTTCCCATTCAAGCTGGGAAATTCTTATAATTAATTAATTACTAGCGAAAATGCATTTCTTTAAGCGTACATTCAATTCAGAAATTTTTATTTTGACAAAATCACTTAAAATGTATAGAGGTAGTGAAGTTTTATGGCGCAAAATCTAGATGTGGCCATGCTACGCCAAACAACGTCAGTGAGCAAGTATAAACCTAGTAAAATGTAATATTGTGAACCAGACATGTGAAAAAAAAAATGAAAAAGGTAAAATTTTGGTTAACAAGAATGAGGGTCGAAAAAAGAGAAAGATCGCTAGGGTAACTCGGAGGTGCGTTGCCTATGTTTACCAAAGACAGACAAACCATGGAAAAGAGAACGCCTCTAGAGAATTCTTTAGGGTGCCTCGGGTTCATGATGCCCTTACTTACCTAAAGATGGTAAATCCCTGAGGTCCCCCGATATAATCCCTAGGGGCAGGGAGCCCGGCTATACCCCCAGACACTAGGTACACATTTTAGTCACCTCTTTCGAACGTATGAGCTGTGATGGGACTATTCTTTCACACCCGGTCACCGCACGGATGCACATAATATGTTAACTGACTTATTATAGAATGTACTTTAATTACTGAAATCATAAGTGTAAATTCTGTACTTAATTTGGACAACTTGGAGCCAATCTCGATAAATTTTATAAAAGAATATTCATCTAAAAGGTAGTGTGTAGTTAACATAGGAAAATTTATTAACTAAATTAACCATCAAATATTAATTTTTGAACATTTTTTTACTTTTTGTTGAAATATATATATATATATATATATATATAAAACTTCTTTAATGAGTATGAAAATAATAAACTGACGAAGACCCAATGTACGATAGAATGCACATGAATGAAAACGTAGCTATTGTTTCAAAATAATTCACGTATATACTGAAAAAATGACTTAATTTTATTATTTTAGTATATAAAATTAAACATCAGTTGCTTTAGTATAAAATACTCTAATGAAATACGAAATAAATGAATTTAACTACTTACTTTCAACCGTCTTTCTTCTGTTGATAACCATTTTCAAATGATAACAACATCCTACCACATTTTTTTAAGGTTTGGTTGCAAACATAGCAGCACCCGACGATCCAGTGTAACGGACTGTGTGATTTTAAGACTTGGAGGGTCTCAGGGTGTTAAATTTTTCTCGACAGCTGAAAATGTATACAATTTTCGACTAAATATAATTAATTTAAATTAAATAATTTGATATTTCTACACATACTTTACAAATGTCTGAGGTTTCAAATACATGTAAAATACTTAAAATATATTATTACTTTTTTATGTTATGAGATCACAAAAATAATCAAAATTTCTTTGAGAAATTTTGAGTAAGTTTTACTACGCGCAAGATATTTTCTACACAATTAGTTCTAGGTGCTTGAAAAAGTTGATTTACAACGTCAAATATACCCATTTAAATGTCAACCCATTCAAAATTAAATAAATCTTTAAAAAGTATTTTTTTTTTTAAAAAAAAAATATTTCAAAATTTTAAACATTTTTTAAAAAAATTAAATATTTTCCAAATTTTTAAAATAATTAATAAATATATGAAACTAAATTTATTCTGAATTGAAAGTATTTATTGTACTTATTATACATACAAACTTTTAAGTGTTTAAGTATTATACGTTTTGAAATATCCTGCGCGTAAGTGAAAAAAAAATCAATTGAAAGTTATAACTTTCAATTATAAAATTAAATTTTGAAACTTACATATTAAAATACTCTTGGGTTTATAAACTGTGCCTTCCTTTTGCTCTAACAACTCTCTTTCTTTAGTTCTGTGCATTCGTTTTGCTTTGCGTGCCTCCCGTTTTTTTGAAGTCTTGATTCTTTGTTTGTTACGTTCAACCAGTGATAAGCAAATATTCTTGTCCATTTTTAAGCCAAACCTTTCTATAACAGAAATAAATATTTGGCTACTGTCATTGAAAATGCTGGTGGGCAAATTTGCTGCAATCTCTGCAACTTGGAGACCAGAACCATTTCTCTTCAGGCAAAATTTCCATATTAATGAATTCAGACATTCATTTGGGTTCTGCATCTTGCCACCTAAAAATTTTCTCAGTAGCATTAGATGAGATAAATCTACAAACACTGGCTTTATAACAACATGTACTGCTTTAGCAATGAGATTTTTGTGGTTGTAGGTTGCCTGAGTATTGTTATTGATTGCAGCGTTATAACTATACTATGTATCTGGAGTTGTTAGACCGTCCCCTATGTAGTTGGAATATTTCAAATGGTGAAGCTTTTCGGAACGATTGAAAATTCTCAACATTACAACTACGTCCATCTTACCCGCAGAGCCAGAATAGTTTTTTCTGCATGAAATTCTGTGTTCTCTCTGCCATTTCTTGCATTTCAGACCAAATTTAAGGCCATTGTAAAGATCACATCCTTTATAAAAAGACGATAGTACTTCCCCATCCAAAACTCTACCTGTTTCTGCACCTATCACAAAACACACTCGTGATCACCGCTGATTGTTAGGATGTTATCAGGAGAGGAAGATTTTTCTTCTTCCACTGCTCTTTTCATACTTGCTTCTGCTACTTCTTTTGTTACATGCAAGAGTTTTTTGTTTATAGCATCATAAGCTTTTTGCTCGTCAGGACCAGGAAGATTCATCATTGTGCAGAATGATTTTATGTCTTTTAAGCCTCTGCCAATACATCTCATTGCCAAAACAAATCTTCTATTTATTTCTGGAGATCTTTTTTATTGCCAGTCATTTCACAGCTTGTAAAAGAGCTGACAATTCCACAGTTTTTGCAATCCATCTGAAAACAAGAAGACAATCCCCGCCTTGGTTTCTTTATTATTTTCATTGGTCTATGGCACTTAGTGCAACTTGACACATATAGAATAGATTTAAAAACCAACATGTGATCGAGTATTCTATATCCTTTAAAAGTCTCACTTATCGCAGAAAAATTATGTCCCAAAGAAAACTAAACACAAGCGAAATACCTGCTGGAAGCAGATTTTGTGTTAACATCATTCGTTGGTAAAACTTTCGCAAATGATAAGTTATTCTTATTTTTTTTAAAGAAACTGATTTCCATAGAATCGCCTTTTCTTAAGACGCTTTCCAGATGACCTTTTCAAAGAAATATTATCCATTTCTCAAGTCAAGAATGAGTAAACAATATACTAATTAATGCACAGAATTGTGTTCAAACAACGCAAATCGAAATAAAGCAAGTATAAACTGTGTGCTGAATTACAGGCTTCCTTATGATAAGTCTCAGCTATTAAAATATTTTAATGAGGCTGATTTAGAAGTAAAATTAGGAAATGTAAAGAGAAACTAAAATTTTTTGGGCGTGGCATCAGTCCATTTAAACGCTGATCTTACTAAAATACATTTTGGAATTTTTCTAAAAACTTTTCAAGTTTTTTGATTATCGTCAAATGGATGGCATCAAAATGTTCAGCTTGAAATGAAGAACAAACAATGTTTTTTTCAAAAAATCGGAAAATTTGAAATTTGACTCTACTGAGACCTCTTAAGTCTGTAATGATTTATTTTACATGCAAAATACAAATGTGCATTAGAATGCACACTGGGCCTCAGAAGGTTTCATTAAAACGATTTACACCGATCATAATAATTTTTACTAAAAGTATTTTTTAGCACAAACATGTCTAATTTTTTTTCAATATCTATAGAGTTTCCTTTTAAAATTTATTAAAAAATTAAAATATTATGAAATGTTTTTCACTTCTTGATTTTTGATTAGGAATATTAACTTAATTGTTAAATATATTTGCATTCATTTTTAATTTCATAATAAACTATATATGAATTAGTAGCCTGTTTTTTTATTTATCTTGTAAGAGATTAAATTTTTTTAAAAAATAAATTTATCCTTACTCAACTAATAAAATTTAGTTTTGTAAAATATCTCGTATCATAAAAAGCAACCAAATATATATTTGTAATGAAGAATACTTTATTTACTTAAAAATGCTTTTATGACAAATTAATGAAAATTTTAATGCATTTTCATTTAAAATACGGTGTGGGGAATAGGGAAGGGAGAAAGAATAACACTTAAACCCTAAAAAAGAAAATACGATATAGTTTACATTTTATATTTAACAATTGCATATTTTAAGCAACATTTGAATGTTTAAACAGTAATGCAATGCACTTTCTTTAAAATGAATGCACGCAGTTTATTTTAATCATTTATTTTGTATGTATATTTATTAGACGCATTTCAATATTTAATATCATACAAATAAATAAATTTGCTCATTAAAATAAAGTAGTTACTATAATAGAATTAAAATAAAACCATTTTTCTTTTTAGAAATGGAAGAAAATGTGGTTACTGGTGATTTATTAAATCACTTCAGTTGACTTTTCTTTCTTCCATTAGATTTTATTAAATTAAAATATAAAAAAAAATATTAATTCGAAAAATTACAAATTAAAATATTTATTTCTCAGTCACCACGCTAAAATATCTAACAGAATGAGCTGTTTTTTTTTTTTTTTTACAAAAATTCTATCAAAAACAATAATAGAGCTTTCTTTTATTCGAGACAAATTAATAGGAGCTTTTTACAAGCTTTTGTGTAGTTTGCTATGTTCATTTGTTTGCAAAAAAGTATTTCTTTTTCATTTTAATATTTGTACTCGAATTTTTACCCACTTTCTATCATACCGAGCCGAAATTTTACATACACGTAAACGCCAATGGCAATATAATGCTATGGTGTGTCCAAACAGTGACGGTCTTGGCAGGAAGGGGTAACTAGCACTTAATTATATTTAATTAAGTTAAAAATCAGAATACACTCACGTAATTTCTTTTTTAGTCTTAAATTTCCAAACTGTGAAAGGAATGAAATAAATATAAGTAAAAAATTTTTTTTTAAAGAAAGCTTTTGTGTACGGATGGACAAGAATATAAATAAAATGGTTTGAAATGTAAATAATATATAATTTGTTCAAAAGCTTGAGGCGTAAATACTTCTTTTAATTTCATATTTTAGAAAATAACACTAGGGTACTTTATATATCGGTAACTACCTAGGTATCTTAGTAAAATGCCTTGAAGCATTTATATAATATATTTTATTTTACATTATATAAAAATACTTTTATAACTTTTAGTCCATCTTTAAGTAAAAGCAGGATACCAATTTTTTACTTATATTTATTTCAAAAAATATAAGAAAATAAATTTTTAAAAGGAAACAAAAACAGACATGCGAGTGAACTTTTATGGGTGTGGAATTAAAATGAAATGAAATATATAAAAACACCAAAGACTGCACGTGCTTCAAGAATGTAAATTAAATCTCTTTGGTCACGTGATTCAAACACATATGACGCGCGACGATATAAGTGCACATTGTTCTTTTTTGTTTATAACCGGACTCCTCTAGTTTTATCCGGTTTCCTCCTTAAGCTTTTAATTATTCTTTCAACTGCCAGCCGGTAATTTCGAAAACGCTGCTGTCTGGAAAGGATTACCAACGTAATAATTTAATCAAAAACATTGTAAATTTTGGTTTTGGATTTGGAAACGGAGATAAAAGATTTGCGGATAATATTATTTTCTTTTAGTTTATTACCAAAATTATTTGAATTCGAGAAGGGTTGTTACTTTTTCTTTTCTCTCTCTTTTCTGTATTTCATATTCTCCGACAATGCCATATTTCGTTTGTATTAAAATTCTTTTGAAATGTCGCCAATTTTTTTTGGCTTGTCGTAATTATGCTATGTGTGCACGTAGATACAATTATAAAAGGAAAAAAAAATCTAGTTTCTTTTGTAAGTTTCTTCATCTTACAAGTATCTGAAGTATTATGCCTCAACCGCAAGGTAATCGTTGTTTATAAGTTTTTTTTGATAAATTTTAGACCTTTGTAAGGCAATTGTGATTTTTTATAATGCTGAATTCTTACAATTAAGCTCATATTTACATTACGGTGTTTTCAAACTATTCGAAAGATTCTTTACAAGTATCGGATTTTCGTTTTGATTTCACGGGGTCTGAAATTAGCTGCGAATTTTGTATAGATAAACTACGATATTACTGTAAGGGAATCATTTATAATATTTTTCGTTTCCCAGAATAATACACATCAGCGTCTTGAAAAGCCTAGTTAGTTTTGAACTGCACCCGAAACACTTTTATGATAATTAAAAAAATATTTAAAAATTATTTCTTTCTTTAAAAATTATTTCTTTCCCTCTTCGTTAGATCCTATCGCTAATTTGTTTCGTGTTTGCACAGTGTTATTTTTCCATGTCAGTTATGCGGAAACCGCATTTATTTGAATCTCTTACCCAAGGACAATTCCGAATCTTTCTTACATCAGAATAAATCACACGTTTATTTAAACATAAAATATTTCAATTATGTTTATTATCATCATAGCTAACTTAGAATTTGTACATTTGGTGAAGTGTTTCAAAACTTCGTTGTATTTCTGTTCTAACAATTTTTAAATTAAAACTTGAATTCCTCGCAGAACTCTCACATTTTAAAAGTTGAATTATACTATTCTTTAAATACGTTGGTTCAGAACGGGTGTTAATTACATCGTATTGTTTTTTTCTCACTTAATATGGTTCACTCTCTTTAAATATCAACAGCAATATATCTGAATTCGAATTCCTGACCAGACTAGACAAAACACTGTCCTCGCCAAACTTTCAAGGGGATCCCTCCGTCATTTACGTTTTTCAAATCTATTGCTTCATTAATTTTACTCCAGATTCTGCTAAAGATTTGTTTCAAGCGAACAAAGTTCCACATTTTGAGTCTCAGAAACAAATAAAAAAATTCTCATTCTTTTAATATTATTTCCTTTCAAAATATTTAAAATTTCACTGCTCTCTATATAAAGTTTGTTTATTTGAAGCTTAAATAGTTTTTTTTAAATTAAATTTACCGCTATCAATATATATTATACAAATTTATTAAATTACATATTCCACTTTGTAGTTTTTTTTTTTTTTTTAAATTTATTTTATACATTTACGGTATGAAAGAACGCATATCATTATTGATTTTGCTACCGACTCGTATCACTAAGTTTATCACATTTCCGGTTTTTACATTAATTTTATTTCAAATTCATTTCATTGGTGAAAATTACGGCTCTTTTTTAATTGCAAGTACTATTCACCTTCAATAAATACTGTATGCTAAAAAAATCAATGTCTTTTATTGCTTTATTTTAAATTAAAATAGTTGCTAGATCTATTTAAAAACCATTTTTAGGCTATTTATCTAGACAGAGCACCAGATTATATAATATGAATTAACCAACATTCAAAATGTGGCAAACCAATAAAATAAATTTAATGAAAGTAATTTATTTCATTTCTACCGTTCTATATTAGTAAAAACAAGTGCAAAAAGTTACTAAATATTGCCGTGTGAGTCGCTTGGAGTCGCATGTATAGTACTCTCTTAGTAATTCTGCAACTATCAGACCAGCGCAACACCGGATTATCGAAAACGCCGAGTTTCTGAAAAATAACAAAAATGCATTTAAGCAGTAAAATTGCTACAGCTGTGTATCAATCTATTCAATATAATATAGTACACACAAAGTAAGTATCGAACACACGAAATAACTATAACTATGAGGCGTTTCGGATACCGCTACCAGACTTTGCATATTTTCCATGTTATACGTCATAACAATTTAATGTATTATTCGAGAACAATAATTCACCGAGCGAAATAGGGAGAACAATTCTTGTTAAACACATTTATTTACAGTCTCTACGCGCTAACAACACATAAACAAATAATTACACTATTTACAAATTATACAAGGTCTTCTAAACTACCCATATTTTATCCCACTTTAGCGGTCAGGAGAAATTACATCATAACAAGGAATAACCTGCCTCACGCGGTCAAGATCTAAGTATACTCTGCTGTATTATTCATAAACCCGTGCGCTCTCACGACACTACTGTATTACGTACAAACACGAGACAAGGCGCCTCCTGGCGGTATCCAAATAATTTATTTCTAACATATATAAAAGCAGTGCGAGAGAGAGAGATTTATTAGCTCTCTCTTTTTTCTTCTCGCACTCCCTAACTATTTTTTATTTATCGACCAATTAGATGCAAATATGAATTTTTACATGCAAGTGATTATTGTAGATTATGCTTGCTTATAGTTCAGGTTTTTAAATAAAGTCAGTTTTATTGAGACGTTTCCAATTACTTTCTTCTACTAAAATGCAACTATTTTAGATAACAGACCTATTAAATCTAGTTCTACTATCTCCATTTAAGATAACAGATGCATCTATTTAACCTATCAGACAACTGGAGTTTTAGCATGTAGAGCAGGGATGGCCAGCCTGTGGCACAGCGAAATCCTGACAGTAGCACACGCAGACTTCTTGAAAACCTTTAAAAAATCTGAAAATTCCGAACTATGATAGATATAAAAAATTAATATCCACCTCCATGACATAGATTTACATAAAAAAAGATATGCTGTTTGCAAAAACTTCATAATCCTCACTCTAACACGAATTCAAGTATCTCAGTGTTAAATTAAAACTTTCATTGCTTTTTACTTGTCAAAGACATCTCTGTTACATTAAATGTTACATACTTTTTGTTACCCTTTTCCTAAATAACACGTGTAAACAAAAATTGGATAAAATACAAAAAAAGATAGTAACTCATAAAATAACTAATATAATATGAAGTAATACGTTTTAGTTATTTTATTAGTATTATATTAGTATAATAATTAAGGTTCATTTAGTATAATATTTCATGTATTAATTTATATATGGAGAGAGTTATTTATAATAGTATAATAATAATTCATGTTTATTTTAATACAGAGGATATATAAATCCTTTTAAATTTGATAAATTTGTACATCCATAATTCACGGAAAGGAATTCGTTCATTTTCGTTTTAAGGAAGTCTTTTACGACTAATCAAAAGATGGCCTGTCGCCTTCTTTAAAGATTGCCAAACAAAGATATGTGGTAAAAAGTGCAAGCCTTGCAGTGGTAGAACGGAAACATTTCAATATGATGGTGAACTTCGAACTCTTCTCAAACCAAAGAGAAGACTCTGCAACTTGGGATTTATTTACATTTGAAATGAAGTGTTGTTTGCGATTTTTTAATTAATCAGTTCACTCTATTCTAGTGAGTCGCTTAAGCTATTTAAGAATTTGTTTCAAATATTTGAATCAATTTTGTTAGTATTTTTACAAAACGATTTATGATGCGATACCATGCTAAATGTTGTAAAGGAAATAGAATAGAATTTTTTTTTCATTTTGACCTCGTCTGGAGCAATTGCTGTCTAAAATGAGAATTATGTAAGTATTTTTTCTTCTTAAAATCGTTTTGAATAAATTTATCTGAGTGAAACCATTTGTAATATACTAGTGTATAAAATATTAACATCAGTATTAATATGTAATACAAACATGATTTAAATACAATATGCATTCTCTTAGGATCTTTTAGACTTAGAAAAAAAGATTGACTTAGAAAATTAGCAAAATATTCATATTTTTTTGCTGAAAGAAAAAAAAAATTGTTGTTGCTCATAATTCCAAAATTTTTTTGGGTGTCTTTATCCGTTAAATATTTTACTATAACAATTAATAAAGGATTCTAGCTTGAAATAAATAAACAGACATTTATCAAGAATTTCGGAGAATCAAAATATGAACATTTATATAATTCTCCGTACACAAATAAAAACCTACAGTGTGTGTAGAAAATATTCGTACAGAAGCGTTTTTGCGAAATCAACTTATGGTTATAGAATGCTAATTAGAATATAAGGAATTAAAAATTAATATCCAATGAAATACTGTTTTACAGATATGAATGTGGTGTACAAAATTCAATAAATTATAAAATTGTGTTTGGGATATATCCAAGAAACTGGAACTTACTGATTTTTAGGCGCATAAAAAGTTTTCATGATATGAAAGTAATGAAATTTTTTGTGAGTAGTTTGTGATTGGATCGGTGAGTGTTTTGTTAATAAGTGATATAACTCATCTTTAGGTATATTTATAAGGGATATGCTGCAATTTAAGTTTGTTAGATAACGCAAAAATATTTCGATGTTGGCCGTAAGTCTAAAGAAACTTATTACATTCGGATGGAAATTTGATTACAAAGCTTCGCAAAGACAGTAATACACATGAAGAAATTTTATTATTAATTGGTAGACCGAGTTCTACAGTGCAGTTCAGGGGGTTATTGTTATTAAAATAATACATGATGTTTTTCTCCTGGGTTAATAATCTCTGCACTGAAAAAAAAATCTAAAAATAAATTCTTACAGAAGAATTGCAAAATAGAGGAATAGACATATATAGGTAGAGATCGAAATGCGTATAAGCATCGAGATTTCCATGGCCGTGCAACAGGAAAGAAAATTATTCGTCAATTAAAGGAATTGGAAGCTACGATTATCCATATCTATAAAAGGAGAAACCGAAAGACAACAGATTCCTAGATAACAGTTATTTTATGACGAAAGTAAGTTTAATCGTTTTGGATCGGATGCCAGACAAAAAATACTGAGAAACCAAAACACAGAAATGTAGCCGATAAATTCATTACCAACAAAAGGAAACATGAAAGAGGCAGCGAGTTTATTTTAAATGTATGAATCCTTGGAGATCTGGAAATTTAGTTCTTATAAATGAAATTGTGAATTACCAGTTTTAGGAAAACTTTTGAAAAATTATTTACATTTTAGGACAACAAAAATGGATCTTTATGGAAATTATATTTTTAAGCATGACAATAATACAAATATGCAGCGTTAATTATATGTATTTGGATCTTATATAACAATCTTAAATTTATGAACTTTTCTCCTCAAGTTATGTTACATCAATTCTGTTGAACATGCTTGGAAATCTTTTGATCAGAATGTTCGAACCATGTCGATTTCCAACTAACACTACTTGATACATTAGAAACAAAATTGTTTGACAACAATTGTTGGCAGTCTTGTTGAAAAATAAATGATTGGTTTTAAATAAAATTGTGATTACATTCCTAGTTCATTCACATCAGATATGGTTCAATTTACGCAAAGAAGTTTATAGAGTAGATATTCAAGCTAAGAAGAGTTCTGAAAAATATTAATTACAAAATTTTGATTGAAGAATTTTAATTTATATGTATTGTACGAATGCTTTCAGCACCACAAAATTGTGCATTATTTATATTTTACAAGTTCTATATGTTAACGTGTACTTTTTTTTCCCATTTTTTTTTGGAAATAGCAAATATCATTTTATTATATATATCACGAAAGGATTTTTAACGTTTGTTTCAACATCAATCAAATACTCAGAACACGTGGCGAAATAAGCTTTTATTTATTCTGTCAGATTTTAGTCGAGCTTCGGCCATCGAGGCCGAAGCGACAACACCATAAAAATCTCAGATGATCATCAGAGAGGAGAGTATGAGCAGGAGAGAGAATTTTCGCTGTGTTTTTCGTTATGAAAGAATATTTCACTTTAAACGTCAGAGACCATGTGGTCTGGATGGAGGGATTTCAAGGGAATCTAAGTGTTGACTTAAAGTCTGGTAGGGATCATCCCTATAAGTCTGGAGCGTGGGAAAAAGCTGACTTTGCAGATTTTAAGAGCGCGTGATTGCATAAATTAAAGTTAAAAAGGATTCGTATCAGGAAATAAGAATGAACACTAAATTTTAAAGGAGAGAATGGGAAAAATTAGGAAATTAAATTATTATAGTGAGAAACTAATAAGAATTAAGTTAAATCATTATATATATATATATATATATATATATATATATATATATACACACTTGTTGTATAATATTTAACAATGTATTTTTTGACAGCGAGTTTTCTTTATATAGAATATGACTATCAGTGTACGAATATCTTTTGCACTCTCTGTACAACACTCAGTACACTAATATCTTCAGAAGGTAACCTAGTGCAGATAACCCTCCTATAACTCAGTAAATAGGTTCCTAGGAATTGTCTTGTGTGAAACCGAGTTATATGAGACCCAGAGTCAATACAGAAAGGGGAGGGGGAGGGTTACGTTTCGAAAATGTATTAAAACAATTTTTTTTAAATTCCATAACCAACTTGATTTCTTACTAAAAATATAATTGTATGCTTAATACAAAATGAAATGAAACAAAAACTATTATTTTCATTTTATGTAGCTTTAATTTAACAAATTTCCTTCTCTTCTCTACGTAGTACAATCAAACGAGAAAGTTTTTTTTTTTTTTTTTTTTTTTTTTCCCGGTTGAAAGGTCTCTCACACTCATTCTCTCTTTCAAAACATTTTCATCGTGTAGATTTTCTTGCACCTTCTGTCCTCTTTGAAAAATCTGTAATTTTGGTTTGTTTGCGGATCTTGCATGGGATCGTTGTAGATTTCATGCTATGGAGAATGATAATTTTGTATTTCCCTTTTGAATTTTCTGCTTCTTTTGGCGAAGTGATTGTTTATTAAAGTCGTACTTAGAAGCAACACGAGAGCTATTGATCACATCGTAATTTTGAACCTCGGTTCAAGTGACGAGGATGACATCTAAGCTGGCACCTACCTCTCCAAACCTCCCCACCACGCCATTCGATGGACTTGGGACCACATCCAGATTTTTTGTACATCATCCCCACTACACGGAGGGTTTTTAAAGGTATCTGGTTCGAACCCATGACTCAACGAAACGCCGATCGCAAGTCTGCGACCATGATTACCAGTTCTTGAGTTCTACTGTCACCACTTCTTGAAATGGAAGGGACTACATTCAAGAAAAATGATTTAAGATTTTTTTGCTAAGTGCAGGCTTTTTAATATTTTAGTGTTAAATTACTTCACAATCAGTGGAATTGTCCTCAGAATCGATTTATTTTATATCTTTGGATGCCACTTCCATCAAAATAGCTGAGTCAATTTCTTCTTTCACTAATAAATCTAGACCGTCCTCAATGGCCATATCCACTTAATCTTCGCCTCCGATCGATTTCAGTTCTAATATGCCTTCAATTTAATTTTCTGACGAATTAAGCACGTTTTGTGGCCGCGGTAGACTGGTGGTTAAGGCAGCGGACTCGTGGCCGGCGGTTTTCGTTGAATCGTAGGTTCGAGCCTGATGCCACTAAAGACCCACCGTGTAGCCGGGTTTGATACACGTTTAATCTATTGGGGCCCAAAGTCCTGAGTGGTATGGAAGTTAGAAGAGGGAGTTGCCAAGTCAGGTGTCGTCCTCGTCACTTGATCGAGGCTCAAAATTACAAGATCCGTCGCAAAAGCCCTTGTTGCTCCTAGTGCGACGTTAATTAAACCAAATAAGTTCGTTTTTTTTTTATTTCGATTGAAGATAACCATATCTTCTTCATTATAAGCATTTAACGTTGATGGTTTTAGTTCTTTCAGCCACAAAAATGTTATGTCGATGTACTGCTTAGTTGAAAATTATTTCCAAGGCTCCATTACATTAATTGATTTCGAATCGGATGCATCGGCAATCCACTGTACTGCTCTTATGTAATAAGTTTCAAAGTTGTAAATAATACCTTGATCCAATAGTTGGAGCAACGAAGTAATATTATGTAGCAGGAACATAATTTTGTCTTTAGGAGAACTCAAATATTGTGGGTGACTAGTAATGTTATTTAATATTATAAGGGCCTTGAAACTCGAATTTTTCTGCTTTAAATAATTTACAACGTTTGAAATAAAACAATTCTTAAATAAATCTCCAGTTACCCAGGCTCTTGGATTTGCTTTCCAATATATCGTTAAGTGATTTTATTTACGTCATTAAATGCTTAGGGACTCAAAAATCTATAAACTATCAACGATTTTGTCATATAGTTCACCAACGCATTGTCGTAGAAAAGCAACGTTAACGATCTTTGGACACCTCAAAACCAGATGCAGTTTCTTCTTTTTCTTCGATATAAAGATTCTACTCGTTATTTTTTCTTCCATACTCCAGCTCCGTCGGCATTGGAAACTTGAGTTACTGAGTATTCTTGTTCTTCTACAATGCTTTGAAATTTTCTGAATACGTGCTGGTAACTTCATGATAAATCGACGTAGATTCTCCTTGCGTTTAGTTTAGTTTTTTATTAACGTCGCTCTAGAAGCAACACGAGGGCTATTGGCGACGGACCTCGTAATTTTGAACCAAGGCCAAGTGACGAAGACGACACCTGAGCTAGCACTCCCCTATCCTAACATCTACACCACGTCAACGTGAGGACTTTGGGCCCCGAACAGATTTAACGTGCATGAGCCCCAGCTACACGGACCCGTGTGGTGACCGGGGATGACAGAATAGTCTCACTGTAGCTCATGCATGTCGTAAGTGGCGACTAAAATGGGTACCCAGCGTCTGGGGGTATAGCCGGGCACCCTGCCCCTGGGGATTATATCAGGGGACCTCAGGGACTTGCCTTCTTCAGGTAAGTACGGGCATCATGACCCCGAGGCACCTTAGTGATCTTTTCTTTCCCATGGGGTTTACTGTCTTTAGTAAACACGGGTTACGCTCTCCCGGGATACCGTAGCGATCCTTCTCTATTTTCGACCCTCCTTCTTGCCACCCAATTTTTCTCCTTTTCTATTCTTTCACGTCTAGATAACAGTTAAATCTTGTTTGGCGCAGCATAGCCATATCTGGCTCTTGCGCCAATAAACTTTACTTTCACTCACTCACTCACACAACCCGGCTACACGGAGGATCTTTGGCGGCAAGGATCGAACCCGCGACCGAACGAAAACCGCCGGCCGCTAGTCCACGACCTTGACCACTAGGCTACCGCGGCCCTAGATTTTCCTTGAATTCTTATGCTATGAATTGCAAAACGCTTTTTGAATTTTTCGAACCAATCTTTACTTGCCACAAAAATGTGTCCCAAGTTCTCTAAGGTGTTTTTAAATTTTAAGTGCTTTTTGTTTAAATAATATTACTATCCGATGGAATTCTTTATTGACAGTTATCATCAATCCAGATGTTGAATGCGTTTTCTATTTTCTCTTGTTATTGATTCATGTGGACGAGCTGCACAGTTTGATATTTGAAGATCTTGCCGCAACTGCACTTCTTATTTCTTTTTCATTTTTTCTTAACATTCCCGACTGTTGCTTCATTTAAATTAAGAATTTTTCCAATGCTAGATGCTTTTTCTTTTTTTAAAAGACGATCCAAGATTTGAATCTTTACATCTAAAGAAAAAATTCAATTTTAAACGCTGTTTTTTTCCTTTATCAGACATGACTTGGAAATGAAATTAAATTTTCCAAAAATTTATCTTAAATATAAAAAAAAAGTCATCGTGACACAGACTTCCGGTTAATCGCTTGAAACACTTTTGTCACCAGCCCACGGAGATGAAAAGAAACAAAAAGAGTTTTCCGTTCGCTGACCCTTGACTTCGATCGCATTTTACGACATATCGATACTATACAATATCGTATCGCTCTTTACCCTTTTAGATAATTCGTTTATAGAATTCATACAAAGCCACTTTCACACATTTTGACAGACGTGTGACCATTGGAATGTAATTCAAGAATAAAGATTTATTTAAAGGTTCACGTTCCACCATCTTCTTTGACATTTTCGATTTAATTTTCTTAATAACTAATGTTTAGGTTCCGTTTGAGTTTCCAACCTTATATATAGTCCTTTCATTCCCCCCCCCCCAAATGTAACAAAAGCAATTTTTTCTGAAACATTTATAAATAACACCTAACAATATAAGTCCTTTTATACAACAAATGTTTGGACATGAAAACAACAACATGTTAGCCCACGTTTAAAAAAAAATCGAGTTTTATTTAATAATATTCGTATCGAATTCTACATTTTTACACTAATATCCTTCAAAGTGGTACCCACACACTCCTTCCAACAATTCTGCCATTGTCAAAAGCAGCGCTGGAATACCTCTTTTGAGGTGATTAGACACACTCTTTTTGGTCTGAAATCCGGTCTCTTTGAACTTGGTTCATTTCTGGTTAGCATCCACTTGAGAATCGATTTCCACATGATTTCGAGCAAATGCTAAACGAATCTGTTTAGTTTGTTTGGTGAGGGGTAGTTTTCTGGCAATTTTTCATTATTGTAGTAGCCTAGTGGTCATGGTTTCAGATTCATGGCCGACGATTCCCGTTCAGTCACGGGTTCTATCCTTGGCTGCCAAAGATCCATCGTGTAGCCAGGGTTGATGCACGTTAAATCTGTCACGGCCTAAAGTCCTCCCGTTGGTGCAGAAGTTAGTAGAGGTGGGTGCTAGCTCAGGTGTCATCCTCTTCACTGGACTGAGGCTCAAAATTACAAAGTCCGTCGTCAATAGCTCTCGTATTGCTTCCAGTGAGACGTTAATAAAACCAAACCAAATTCAAGGTCGCTCTCTCTAGAGCTCAACTCCAACGCACAGTCTTAATTTATGATTTAAATACGAAATCTTTCTCATACCAGTCCACGCGTTGTTGATTTCACCAATTTCTTCGACATTAACCAAACATATTAATGCTGTTAGTGGAACAAACTTGATTTCATAAAACTAACACAGTAATTTTAAGTTCAGTAACAATGATTAGGCTGCCAATCCTTATCCTGGACATGTCTGCTCTTTTACCATTAATTGCACATTATTTACATATCATTGTATCTGAATTACTTCGTTTCATTTCTATCCTCAGCTAATTTACCGAATCACATTTCATTTGGATCGGGAAGAAATTGTAATTTTAAGCAATTCAACTCGATAAAAGCCCCCGAGGCTTGTGAAAAGAAAATAGCGAATAGACGTTTGATTTGGTTTGGTTTTATTAACGTTGTACAAGAAGTAACACGAGGGCTAATGGCGACGAACTACGTAATTTTGAACCTCAATCCAGTGATGAGGATGACACCTGAGCTGACACCTCATTCCTAACTTCCACACCTCGCCAACCGTAGGATATTGAACCTCGACGGACCCAACATGCATCAATCCCTGCTGCACGGCGGGTCTGTTAAGGCATCAAGGCTCGAACGGACCACACTATGAAAACTGCCGACCGAGCGTCCGCTACTATGACCACTAGACTACCGCGTACACAACCAAGTCACAAGTAGAAGTTTACATGGATTTAATCCGCATACATGTTTTCGCACCAAGCTCAACGCACAATAAATTTTTCTTTTTCAAAAGAGATTAATTTCTTTTTTACAGTTTATTTTTGGAACCATAATCGAAAGGATCTTTAAAATAATCATTCACGCACGTTTTTGATTGACCTATTACTTCAGCTATTTTCCTTCCATTTCAATGCACGTGATTTTTTTTTTGAAGTTCATCAATTGCTCCATGCTAATGCAACGTTACGCAACTTCTTTCAACCCATTTCTGAAAAAAAAAATATATTTACCTAGAGTGTTCTTTTATTTTATGTAATTATTTATGGGAAAACCGGTGAAACGATTAACTAAACCTGTTTCCAGATGCGAAATAATATGTGGATGTAAAATTTTGCTGCACCATCGTACATGCCATTTTGAACTTTACAGCTGTTCTCATCTAACTTGAATCTTCATCTAATATACACGTGCTCTGCTTCTGACGCCATTACATAATTTACATATGCTGCATGTTTCTCCTTCTCCGATTACACGTTAAGGTAAAAAAAAAACTTTTTAGTTTCAATAAATTTTTGCCAGTGATTGTATATATAATTACAGTATTATACTGTATTATTAATTATTGTATATTTATTATTGTATTTATAATTGCTGATTCTGAAAACAGTTCAAACTCTAAATAAACATTTTTTTTCTTTTTGTATTTAATTCTTGTTACTTTCCTAACATTAACTAATTTGTTTTATGTTACTTAATTTTATTGCCATGAATGTTACCTGCGTTATTAACTATTTTAAATAAATGCTTATCTAACTAAATTAGATTTTCTTTGAATTCTGTTGAGTAAAAAATTAATATATTTCATTTAATTAATTTTTTAGCTACCTATGTGGCTATTGTTTTAGGTGGGATGTTTTGACGTACCAGATTACTTTTCAGTTCCTTATCGTTTGCTTTAATTTTAATTACATGTAGCTGATATAATATTCAATTTAATAATTTATCCTTTGCTTTAATTTCAATTACCTTCAGCTTAAATATTTTCAATTTAATAATTTATCGTTTCCTTTAATTTTAATATCGGAAAAATTTACTATCGTCCATTTTTCGATATTTCATCGTTTACTTTTATTCTTATATTTAATTGAGTAATTTAATAATAATTATAAAAAAAAAAAGCTAATCTTGGAAAGCTAAATCTATTCTGTACGAAACTTTGCATAGAAACTTTTTAAACTATTATAAAAATGTTGGTATCGCGTTATATTCGGGCTAATACGGTATATAAGTTATATGTAGGTATAATAGTACCTGTTAATATATTGTATATAATAAGCTATCTAAAAGTACCAATACCATAGATGAATTATAACTCATGGTATCATAAAATTCTTAATAATAATTAGTTTTTAAAAATTGTGGTACAAAATACATCTAAAACGTGGGAAAATCAAAAACAAAAGATTTTTTTTTTTGAAAATTTGTTTTAACAAAGAAGATAAAGAAAAAAAAAAGCAAGGATACAAAATAATTATAATTTTGCTGTGTCATGCTTTATTTGAGTGATTATTGGCGTATAAAGTATACGTACGATTTGTACAAATAAATTTTCGATGGCCGTGTATAAGAATGTGAGGAAATGTTTGTTCAGCTGAGAAAGACGCAAGGTGATTTTATTAAACTAAAAATAAAAAACTAGCCAGACGTAAAAAAATATACCTTGTACTGTTTCTGGAGAACAATTAGTTAATGTTCTGATGTTTTATGGTGCTTACTTTCAAAGTAAGTATTTTATTTAATAATTGTTTACTAAGAAGGCGAAAAAGATAGGTTGAAAGAAAGATTTAATTTAGTATAAAAAATTCTGCTATGTATTTAAACTATTTATTAGTATTAATATTGGAAAAAAAGTTTTATTGATTATAAAATAGAATATCAAATCAATTTAGTAGCACACATAGAGAGAGAAATACTAAAAATAATATATTTTATTCAATTAGATTTAGAAAGAGAAAAAATTCTATTAATTCTATGGACGTGTTAATCAGTCTTCAGTAAAAAAAAATGTTTGGAGATTTTTTAATGAATGTAATTTTTTTGAATTATTTCCTGTATTATCTTCATAATTATAAAAGTTTAGTTGCAGAATCTTTTTTACAAGCTTTTATTTAATTTACAATACTCACATGCACACGTAAGTCTTTCCACAGAGGTTCCAAAATTTTTACTCGAATTTTAACCCCTTTCTATCATTCAACCGAGTTTAAATTTGGCACACACCTATGATTCTAAAGAGAATACAATACTATGCTCAAGCAGTTAGACACTTATAGGGGTGGGCCTTAAGGTTCGGGCCTTGCACTACGTACTCGATTTTAAACCCACTTTCTATCATTCGATCGAGCTGATGTTTTGCATACATGTATAACTCCGATGAGAATACAATGCTGTGGTAAGTTCAAGGAGTTACAAGCTAGGGAGAGGGAGCTCCGGTCCTTGTACTTAATAGCGCCCAATTCAGTTGATATTTTGCACACAAGCGTTTTTCACGTAATTGCTTAATAGTCTTAAGGCTCCCGTCTACCGGCCATTTTGATTTCGTAGACGCAATGCTAATCCTATGGAATTTTTGTTTTCATTCTCAAATCTTTACTATTTGATCTAATTCAATGCAATAAAGTGCATCTGAAAGAGCAAAACATAACGAAGGCCTCTGTGGAATTACTTTCCCCCTTCGATTTTAATAGTATTTTTACTCCTATTTTAATGATTCGTATGTAAGTTTCTCCGGACTTTAAAAATGTTTTAAAGTATTTTTAAAACTTGGAGCAAAAATGCAATTTCGCAGAAGCTTGCACTGTTTTTTACTCTTTCGGATGCACTTTATTACATTCAAATAGATCAAATAATAAAGATGTGAGAAGGGTAGTAGAAATTCCATAGGATTAACATTACGTCCACGAAATCAAAATGGCCGGTAAACGGTAGATTTAATTTACTAGTCTAAGAATAATTGAGCAAATATATATTTTTTTAAAATCCAGCATTCATTTAGAGATGCACTGAAAGGTATAAAAATAATTTTTTTCATTTGAAATGGCATATAATTTATGAAAGTAAGAGTCTTTAATATTTCTTTTCATTTGAAAAATAAGTACCAATAGTAATTTATTGGTAATTACCTAGGTATCTTAGTTCAGCGGCACAAATTTTTATAAATTTTATATTTTTTTACACATTTAAAATTACTTTGATATCTTTTCGTCCATCATTAAATACAAGTTATTAGTTTTATTTTTTTTTTATCTTTTCTTTTTTTTTTAGATAAATATTTTTATTCATTTTTTGTACATTTGTATTAATTTATTATTTTTTTTATCTCATTCTTATTTTTTTTAAAATATACGTGCACTATTTTGTTTTATAAACATCATCAGCGATATTTGATCTTTTTATGATTAATTTCTATATTGCATAATTTAGGAAACTTTTTTTT
>BMAW01123337.1:0-24951 GCA_019974015.1 Nephila pilipes
GAGAGCGCGCGGGGGGGGGTTGATTGACAGGTGCTACGCCCCCTTCTATTGTACTGGTTGTGAACCTGCTATAAGCTCATGGAAACGGAAGAATCGAAGTGAACAGAGTTGTGCCGGTTCGTTTACATTTCCACGTTCATCGTCGCCCCATGCAATCTGTACTTTTCGAAAACATTTCCCCCTGTTATAATGACGTCTCGGTTTCGACATTTAAGAACAAGATATTTGTTTACCACATAAAAGTTCTTTCCGAGTTACGATCGCTAATTTAACCAACTTCCCAACAAGCTAGAGCTCTGAAACGTTAGGAATCGTTCTTACTCGCCTAACAATGCAATATTTAGACATTTGTGATAAGTTTTAACTAATATTTCAATTTTTTTTAATAATGAAGTTTGGCCCAACCGCTTGGAGCGATTTGAAAAATTGCCAAACTTGGCGATTTTTTTTGGCTGAACATTAAGTCCGCAAAGCGCATCAGGGTAGCCACATTTGGCAGAATACCGCCAAATAATTTTTTTAATAAACTTTGCTACCATATAAAAACGTTGTTTTTAAAAACATTGGTTTTTATCTCGAATTATTAACTCATCACGCAGTGTTTGATTTAATTCATCATTGGAACAGTTTGAATTATAGACATTTGCGACAAGTTTTAATTAATATTTCAATAATTTTTTTAATAAACTTTGCCATCAAATAAAAACATTTTTTTTTTGTAAAAAAAAAAAAAAAAAAAAACGTTGGTTTTTTATCTCGAATTATTTTTTACTGGTTTTATAGCTTGAAAGTATCCTATTATTCCCCCCTCCCCAAAACTTCAAACTATTCGTTACCTCGTGCTAGGTCAATTCTAAATTATCGCAGCGTTCTGCTTGCACCATGTTAGAGGAAAAAACGATTTTTGTATACTTAGGGATTCAATCAAGGGTCTTGTGTAATAAAATAAGAATAAAAATATAGTAAAAAATTTCTGCAAAAGGATATTTATGAAATAATGATTGTATTTGCAATTTAATCAAATAAAAATAATAATTTGACAAACAGAATAATTTCTTAAGCCAGGTAAACCATTAGTTTTAATTTTAATTCCAGAAAGCCATATATGTAAAATAAAATCTTTATAACAAAATGTATTACATTTTATAGATATGTTATTAATATACCTTTATGGCACAAAATCAAAAAAATATGTATTCCGCTATTTTACAATCAATCATTACTTTAAGTCAGAAAAAGAAATCATCAGTATGTATTATTTTTGAGAAAATTATATATGAAAATAATGCTATTCTAAGTTGTTTCATCCAATCTTTGATTTTAACAGTTTGTAGTTTTCTGAGTAGATAGGTTCTATCTTAACTTTTAAGTTTACCTGTATTGTAAATTTGTGCTTTAATCATAAGCAACTATGTGTCTCATAAATTTTTTCTTCCAAAATTATTGCTTGAAAAAAATTCTGATGGTAAAGAATGAATTGACAAGAACTAAATTTTTAAAAAAAATGCGCATAGTTCTCACTCACAAGTTTTTCCATTTCTTAAAATTTTACTGTCAAAAAAACTGATACTTTTTTAATTTAGTACAATTCAAAATGGTAACTAAACTAAATAATTCCAAGAATAACTCGAATAAAATTATTTTGAAAGGAATATTTTTAAAAAAGCGAAATCTTTAGCTCCAGAACAAATATATTTCACACTCATGAACTTTATATTATTCTTATAAAAGTAAGTTGCGCATATATAAAATTAAAGGAATGTTAAATTAATTTTGAACAAAGTATATTATTTATCAATTAACAGTTAAATTATAGAAGAAAAATTGTTTGTTAGATACTTTATATCTCAAAACGATTAAAAAAAAAAAAAATTTGGTAAAAAAATACAACACACATAAAAAATTAATTTTTAATACGATAGCATGTACAAAATGGTATAATTCATTGCCTCTCAGTAAAAATTATGCAATCGATGACAATAATATACAATAATACACCTTATATATTTTACGTATGCATAGGTAAATTGAAATTCGTGTTTTAAAATATATATATAATTTTGAATATCAATTAAAACAATAATTATAAGTCGAACAATAATACTATTATAGATAATAATAAGTTCAGCTCTCACAAAACACTTTTTTACAGTCAGAATGAATATTTTTCTCATAAAAATTACAGGCTCTTTTATATATATGAACTATATATTACATATTTTAAATCAATATTTCTTCAACTACTTAAACTTTTTCTTAATATATGCATTTGGTAAATAATGGTAGAAATAATTTCATTTTATACAGTAATCCAGAAAACAATGGTATAATTATACATAAGTAGCACGTACAGTTCTTATAAAATTCTGTTTGAGAAAAATATAAACTTTATTAGAATTTAATGCAATCATTTTTTGCTTTTGATTGCATCTTCTACCTCAGGTGGCTTTCTCAAAGGCATCTTTCGTGGCGCCCTTCCATCAATAATTTCAGGCAAAACACATTTGAAATAAAATTTTGTAAGCTTTGTGTGGAATTAGAGCTTTCCAAAATTTCTCGTTTCGTTGAATGCGCAAGGTCAAACTGTCTTTTTTTACACCATATATTAAGGTCACACCATTTTCGCTGTGTAATAAATAATTGACCTTGTATCTGATAAAATCTGTGGCTCAAAGGTAAATAAACTGCTCTCTCATTTGAAATTATTCTTTTTTTTATTGTTAAGAATTCTAATAGATTTGACTCATATCGCGCAGAATAAGGGCATTTTATTTCTATGAGCTCATCGTTACTTATCAATTCATCGGGTGAAGCACACAAAAAGGGGTTGTCTTTGTTCACGAACAAGCCACAAGTTCTAACTGTTACGGAATGTTTTCTCTCGTATTGTTTCCAAGCAATCTCTTCTTTCGCCAATCCATATTTCATCGCTGCTGTGGAAAACTCTGTACCATATACAATACGCTTCACAAGCTTGGAGCATGGGGTAGATGCTTTCCTGCAAGCAACTTCTTTGAAAAAAGATGATGACAGTCTCAAAGATCTTTCTTACCTCCATTGTTCGGAAGTTGTCTGTCCCCTTGTTTCAAACTCTATATCAGAATTATTTTGCACTTTTAATTTTGATAGGAGATTTCCTGTCATATTTTCAAATATTTCTATTGGCATATCTGGTTTTTCTACACTATCGCCATAGTTGCAATCCTTTGTGTTTTGTTTTGGTTGGAATTTTTTAATGTTTGGAAACAATTTTTTTCTTTGAAGTCGATGTCTTTTCGAGTTAATAAAAATTTATGTAAAGGAGTGCTGGGACTTTTATTTGCTATCATTTTATAAGTTTTTCCGTGATATTGTTGCGCAGGGCTTTGAAAAGCTAAGACAGTTATATTAGCTCTTCTGTTGAAGCCGCCAGCTTCGCTGTAATTTATCCGTTTTCCCCCAGATATTTTGCACAGCTGACTCAAAAAGGTTTTTGCAGAATAGTTGGTGGCATTCCATATTAGTGTATTACTGCATGCCACTAAAGTTCTTCCAATTTCATATTGTATGGCATGCAACAAACCTGATGAATGCATTATAGAGTATTCTGTTTCATTAGTTTCTATTGACTTTCTTTGAAAAAATCTCCACAGTTATTATGTTTTCCGAATACATGATTTGGAATATTTCTGGAATCAAAATTTTAATTTTTTTTTTGGCTGATTGTGATTATTGATAGCGTTTACTTTTATAACATTTCGAGCTCCTGTTATCAATTTCATCTTCTTTTGCTTCAAAAGCTTCCGAGCCTTGATACCTGTTTGATCTGAGAAACGGTAGTATTTCCTTGCAGTTTTTGAATGACCCTACCTATCTTCGAACTGCATGATTTGCACATTCAACTCTAAGGATTCTACCGCCTTAAGGAACTCTTTCTTTGCATTTAGCAATAGTATTAGCATCGCCATCTCTAACTAATCGCGTACAACGAATGAGATGAACATTTTCCAGGTATAGTAATCCCTCCACAACAGCATCGCTTTCCATTGCTATTGACGGTGCGCTCCAATTTTCCCAACACATGTGATCTTTTCTTTCCATCCGTCTATTTGCAATGGCACTACATATTAAACATACCTTGTTCCGAATACCTATAAAAACAACTTTTTGAGTGGACATACTGATTAATACAGATACTCCACTTGATGCATTGTATCCATGCCCATAGCTCCTCATACACCAACCACCATCTACAATAAGTGTGATGTAGTAGTATCCGTCGGAATCTATATCACCTCTCATTTCAGCCAGTTTTTTTTCTTGAAGAATCGCACTTAACATCTCCTCTTGAGTATAACTTTTAATAATTTTTGAAGTTACCTGTTCACAAGAGGTAAATTTGTCTTTTGACATATATCGAATATTCATGAAGCTGAATTTTTCTTCTTTTGGGGGAAAATCCACTGCCCGTTGACAATGCCCCAAGAACCGAAAGGTTATTCAAACTGTTTTTTTACGAATCAGATGTTATCACAATTTGTTCATTACATAAAATATCATTATATGCGTAGTGAAATTCTATGTAAAGTCCACACCTGTTCATTCCGTAAAAAACAAAGTTGCCACCAAAGTGTATGAATGCAACTCAAGTTTTCTAACTTGATATTACCAAATAGTTTGCGAACTCCTCAAAACGATCTGAGTGCTGATGATTACAGTTCGATGTCTGATTTGCCAGATCTTTGCATAGATGCTCCTAATAACACTCTATAACTCTGCCTACCAGCAGGGAATTTTCTATGTAATTTATTCCACAGGGTTACTCATTTCCAACCTAGTAAAAATTCCAACATCAAAATTAATTAACATTTACTAGTAAAGCTATTATTATTGTATTTATTATATATTGATAACAAGTTTTCTTTTAGTTTCATTAACATTTTAACTTTTAAATTAAATAACTCACTTTAAAATGTTCACTCATTAATCAATTCCATAGTTTCATTAAGACACCGACAAAGAAATGAAATAAAAAATTAGCAGTGAACTATTTAACAGTTCAATCAATTTTTTTTTCGTAGTCGTAAAAAAACATGCTTAAAATTAATTGTTGCTCAAGATTAGTAGAATGTATCACACATATTTCAATATTTATCAGAAATTATATACCGTAAAATCTTGACTATAATACGCACACGCGCATAATACGCATCCATGAGTTGGCACTAAATTTTCGTAATAAATTAAAATTCGAATATAATACGCACCCATAACTTTTCAATATTTTATTTAAAATTTGCATAAGTATTTATTAACATAATTGAAGTTTTTAACAAAAATATACGAAAACGTCAAATTCGATAGGAAAAAAACTTAAATCTTAACGCATAACAAACAATACTGTAAAATTATCGGTCTTCATCACGTTCACTAGAACACAGCTAATCAATTGTTGTTGCGTCCAGTCATAATTATTGGAACCGGCGTAATATGCGACATGTACTGTAAGTTCCCGTTTGTATAAAAGTGCATCTGCGCAGCACAAGTGTTACGACAATCTCTTACAGCTGCTGCACGTTCGTTGTATGTCGTTTAAAAACAGGTTTTTTAATTTATACACGAGTGTAACAATAATAATAATACGCACCCTCATTTTTACTGACCAAAATGTGGAAAAACAGTGCGTATTATAGTCAAGATTTTATTGAGTATATTTAAAGTTTTAAATAAAAATCCACGGCTTGAGGCTATTTTAAAACGTTTTTCTGAATTTCACTTGGTGTGTGTGTGTCATCAAATTTTCGATCGTTAATTTAACCAACTTCCCATCAAGCTAGAGCTTTGAAATTTTGGGAATCGTTCGTACTCGCCTAACAATGCAATATTTAGACGTTTGCGACAAGTTTTAACTCATATTTTTTTAAATAATGCAGTTTAGCCAAATCACTTGGGGCAATTTGAATAATTGCCAAACTTGGCGAAATTTTTTTTTTTTGCTGAATGTTAAGTCCGCTTCGCGGACCAATTTAGCAACATTTTGCAAAATACCGCCAAATAATTCCTGTCTCCAAGAGTGGTTTGACTAAACTGTATTCCAACCATTTAATTTACCGGATTAATTAATTTTAGTTAGTTTTAACGTTGTTATGTATTTCACTTGGTGTGTAGTCTGTATGTATGTGTATCATCAAATTGTCTGTTGTTAATTTAACCAACTTCCCATCAAGCTAGAGCTCTGAAATTTTGGGAACCGTTCTTATTTGCCTAACAATGCAATATTTAGATATTTGCGACCAGTTTTAACTAATATTTTAATAAACTTTGCCACCATATAAAAACGTTGTTTTTAAAAACGTTGGTTTTTATTTCGAATTATTAATAACTTTAAATAGCATAAGACGTTGAAAATTTTGCTTTATAACCATGATTTCAATTTATTATTCTTTTGTTACTATCAATGTTTTTAATTCTTTAATAGAAGTTAATAATTGTTAACAATCGAAGTAAGTATTGTGGTCCATAAGTAAATTTTAATATTAAAAAATTAATAATTGAAAATTTATAAATTGGAGATCTTTCTAATTCACATTGAAATATCTCTTACAACTTTAAACATAAATATGAATAATTTGGTGTGCGTTTTTTTCCCTAGACTTTACAAGTTTATGGTGATATTTATATTGACTTAATTATGAGCATATTGACTTAATATTTCAGATTTATGGCATCGCTATAGAGTACATCTTCATTAGGATCAGTTTGCACTGCTACTTCGCACCTGAGTTGTGGTAATAATACAATGTTCAAAACTTAAATCATCCAATATATGGAAGGAAAAAAAATCAAAAATTTAAATAAGAAATATGTTAGTCTATAAGTTTCATCGAAAAAAAAAAGCATTATTATCCAAATTGTGAGGTATACATTCAGATCACAAGGCGTGACAGTAGAATATAACTTCATTCACACGTTTTCATTTCCAACTAAACACATTTCTTACAAATTTTTCCGAATTTTCACTAATAAAACATTCGCAACAACTACCTTTATTAAATAAATATAATAAACAGAATTCATTTATCTTTTATGTAGAAAATGTTATTCAGAAATATGATGCCTATTTCGGAGCAATATTAATTGAACTGATAAAATATATTCGACAGTTGAATTTTTCTTTTCAAAACTTACTTTTTAAATTTATTCTCACACGCCGGGTAAACAAGACCTTCTTCTCCGAAATTCGTTAGTGTCGCTATATCACACCTGCAAAACATATTCATTTAATATGTACTGTTTAAAAAATAACCTTGAGATAAGATTAGTTTTTATATTTCTTATTGTTAACTGATCTTATCATAAAAGCCTTATTCATGTGTTCTTTAGTCAAATTAATGAGAAAATTAATCCTGCTATTAAGATTTGTTAATTCTAAAATAATTTTAATAACACATATTCAACTTGATTTGCCTGACTTTATCACTTTAGTTTTGGAAACAAATTGCTTACGAATTTAATTTTGCTCTTTTAATTTAATTTTACATAACGCATAATTTGGTATTTATTTCAAGAGTTTCCACTTTTTTTTATACTCAAATAATTAATTATAACTTGCAATTTATTTGAAAGAAATGTGATCTAATTTTACCTAGCAAACAAATCGTAATCATTGATGTGTTGGAACACGCTATTTTCGTTTAAATTATCATTTGGTAATGACTTAAAAATAAAGATTGCTAGAGATTAACATAAGCTGAATATCATTCATTTGTCGTTAGGTATTCAATTTCTAACAGTCGAATGTACTGAATTTCAAAAAAAAAAAAAAAAAAAAAAATGTATATTGAACAAACGATTTTGTCTTTCTTTCTTCTTCCTTCCGTCCCAAACGTTCAGCTTTTGAAGCTTGATTAAAACCAGGATGTTTACGAGATCTGTTCTTAATAGGAATATTTTTAAGAGGCATTCTAAGAGATAAAAACAACTGAATCAGAAAAAAAAAAATGTTCTGCGAAAATAGAAACGCAACTATTCAACAGTCAAAAAGTAACTAAGACGAGCAATATCCAACAGATTTGGTCAGAATCTCTATGGTTGCTATCCCCTAACCCATTGCAAAGTAATCGTTGAAAATATCATCACCGAAAAGGAAATCCCTACTTCTTTTATTGGATTTTGAGTTTGAAAGTATCCTATTACGCCCTTTTCCGCCAAACGCTTCAGACTTAATTGACCTCTGTAGGGTGACAGGAATGCCCAAGAGACGTTCACACTATGACAATTCTACACTTGTGTGGAGTTTTGCTTGCACCGTGTTCGAGGAATAAACGATATTTGAATATTAGGGATCATGTGTTCAACTAACATTTGATTACATAAGTCATTCTATGATTAATAAAATGACAATTAAAAAAAATTGCGCAAAATATAATGAAATTTATGAGGCAATGATTGTATTTGCAAATCACTTAAAACAGGAATTTGTGGCAAAATGAATCGTGATAATAGAAAGTACGAAGTTGGAGCTCTTTGGCTGGTTCCCTGTCTTCCGACTTTGAAAAGCGTAGGAGCTTTCATTTATTATTGGCACTCGAATCCCTTTTATTATTTTTTGTTGGCTCGATAAAGCGTGATCAATTCTACGGGTTTTCGTTGTATTTCTGCTGTGCTTTGACCAGCTGTTTTGTGAATTCGAACGTCTCTTTTGATTTGGATTCAAGTAGATAGAACCAACTTTTGGCTTCTCAAAAATAGAGAACGAGTGAAGAATTAGCTCTAGTGAGTGATTTTGGACATAACGAATTTTTTTTAAAAAAGGTTTTTGTAACTTTTGCGTCTTGTTTCTTTCCATTTCTGATCCAGATTTTAAGACTAATGCTTTATATTATCTTTTAACTCATCAATTTTTTTGCTTGTTTTCTTCTTCTTCTTCTTTGATCCAATTTATATTTACATCGAGCAAGATGCAATTTCCTTCATCGAAATCCAGTGAGATCCTAGTATGTTGCATTAAATCAGCTCCAATTATACAAGGATATTTCATGTTCAAAGTAGACAATTCCTTTGTAATCCTACCAAACTGATAACAAAACCTTCTTTTGATGAATATCAGCTTATGATGTTGTTTGAGTGTGTTCACCTGGCCTGCTCCACGATCTTTTCCGCTTGATATTGTTGTAAAAAATCAATTTTTCATCGCCAGTTATCAGTTGTTTTAAAAATGGATCATTTTCATTACGTTTCTTTAGCAAATCGCAGGTGTTAATGCGTTGCGGTTAAATGCGTTTCTTTCAGTTCGCGAGGAACCCATATATCGAGTTTTTGAACATAGCCAAGTTGTTTTAAGTGATTTTCAATGCATGTATGTGATAAATGAAGCTTCTCTGCAATCTCACGTGTTGTACTGTGACGATCCGAATCGATTATTGCTTTGATTTGGGCGTCATCAACTTCAACTGGACGACCAGAGCTTTTTCATCTTTGAGTGAAAAATAACCAGACCGAAATTTGGCAAACTGCCAGTCTTTTAAGGCTTCGTCACCATAAACATCACATAACTTTTTATGAGCTTGTGATGCGTTTTTCCCTTTGCGAAAATAAAAAAGCAAAATATGACGAAAATGTTCCTTTTGATTTTCCATTCTTCAACGAAGGCTAAGCGAAAACTACGCAACCGATCAAAAAACTTTTTTTACTGATTGACAGCTGAATTGCCAACTATCAAATAACAAAATGTGTTTTACACTTGTACTACGTCTTCAAACCTAAAAATTCAACTGATGCCATCTATGAGTGAAATCCGCAATTACTTAGTTGCCAACCCAATAATTGCTCTCCCTAACTTGCTCGGTGGATTACTGTTCACGAAAATTTTCGTTTGTAATGTCTAACACCGAGTTATGATTACGAGCTCTCAGCCGGCGTTATTTTCGTCGAATCCGTGGGTTCGAGTCCTGATGCCACGAAAGAGCAGAGATGATGCACATTAAATCTGTTGAGGTTCCAATTTCTTCCATTGGCTTGGTGCAGAAGTTTGGAGAGGGAGATGCCAGCTCAAGTGTCATCCTCGTCACTTGACCGAGGTTCAAAATTACGAGATCCGTCGCCAATAGCCCTCTTGTTCCTCCTACGTTCGACGTTAGTAATCACTTAATCAATCAAAGTATTTCTGAAAAAAAAATTATTAATTTCTTATTTACATCAATAATATTTGCTTATTCTTTGGAAACAGGCATCAATAAAAAAAAAAGTATTTGTTTAAAATTCTAAACTAGCTTTCGCTGGTACAGTGGATTTACTCAGAAAGTGCTGTTCGTAACATATGGAAAAAAATATTTTAATATAAAAAGAAACCTGAAAAGTTAAAGACAAAGGAAAAAATAAAAGTTTCAAACCTGAAATAGATGAAAGCTTCTCCTTACGGTCCGGAAATATTTTTTTTTAATAAATATATTATGATAAAAAAATATATTTTCCAAATTTAATTATTAAGGCAATAAAACGAAAAGAAGCAAACTATAAAAATTTATATTGAAATTTTTTTGTAGGGGGGGGGAGTTTTTTTTTTATAAATAAATATGACTGAAAAAGATCCACAGTTTTTCCCCAATTGCTTGTACTTTATTTCTGCAATAATGAGGAGTTACCCATAAGATTTAAGTAAGTTTAATTTCAAGGAACAATTATGATTAATAGAATACATAGTTCAATCGCAGTATGTCTATTTAGTAGAAATAAAATTGAAGTATACAGTTAGTCTAGTTTTGACATGATAAAATATTCAAATTTTGTTCTACAACATTTATACTAATTAAATGTATTTATGTAATAAGCTGTTATGTTATAATCATTACATTGATTGCTTTTTATACATTAAATTTGAACATCTTCGATAATAATACATGGCAACATTTCAGAGTGCTATCTCTGATAAATGCCAGGCAACTCTCATTTTTTTTACATTTTTATTCTCTATAATTTTCCCTCTATTATTTATTTTTTGTTATCTTTTACTATTATTATTTTTCCTTATAAAAATAAAGTTTACATCTTTAATCTTTAACACTTTTAATACAAGGAGAAAGGAAACTTACGCATACGTCCCGTTCCACAAAAAAAAAAAAAAAAAAAAAAAAAACAGAGAGAGATAACATTCCCCCTTAAAGCAATAAATCTAAGGGCTTTACAACTGTGATTCCCATTACCCCAATTGACATTTGTACATCGAGGCACGTTTATCGCGTTGGTGGAAAAATCTAGCCAACACAATATGCCAAAAATCTTAGAATACTCAGCGCCATCTATGGGTGTTAGTCAGCTTTTTTTTATTGACCGGGAAGGCTCTTAAGAGCGTTTTACAAGTCATGCTTGTGATAAATCTACTTGGATCTAACATTTTGATAAAGAATTTCCCAAATAAGTTTCATAGGATTGATGTCTGGAAACTGAGAAGAAAAACACATTTAGTAGCGTTATAAAAAAATTGTAGTCGGTAGTTACATCTGTGTGCTTGGAATCATTATCATGCACACAAACATAAATGATTATAAAGATTCATTTTTGCCACGGTAGACTGTAAATTATTTTGCAAAATGTCTGTATAAAGCCGATGATTCATGATTGCATCAATCAGGATTAAATTACCAATCCATGAGGCAATTAATTATACAACCAAAAACAAGCACAATCCCACCTCTATGTTTTATTTCATAGGAAGTAAATTTCTTGGATGCATTTCTGTTTCATTTTCTCTTCTCAGGCCACGGCAGCGATGAATTCGGACTCGAGGCCGGCTGTTTACATTCAGTCGCGGGTTCGATCCTTGGCCGCTTAAGACCAATCGTGTAGCCGGGGCTGATGCACGTTAAATCTGTCGGGGCCCAAAGTCCTCC
This sequence comes from Nephila pilipes, assembly GCA_019974015.1. Taxonomy (NCBI): domain Eukaryota; kingdom Metazoa; phylum Arthropoda; class Arachnida; order Araneae; family Nephilidae; genus Nephila; species Nephila pilipes. Next base: position 11,868 of record BMAW01123337.1, read on the forward strand.
CGTTGGAGTGGTGTGGAAATTAGGAGAGGGAGGTGTCAGCTCGGGTATCGTCCTCGTCACTTGATCGTGGTTCAAAATTACGAGGCCCGTGGCCAATAGCCACATGTTGCTTCTAGTGCGACGTTAATAAAACTAAACTAAACTTCATTCTCTCCTCGCAATTCATTACGTATTTTACCTTCTTTACAAAGCTTTATAATCAATTTTCTCTTTCAGTATAGCAGATTTCTTTGAACTTATGACCCATATCGAAAAATTCAGCATAGCCTATTAAATTTAAATTCCATCATATAAATGGTTGAGTTTATTTTTATATATTACACCGAGAAGATTTAACATCATTTTTATTATTTGAAATTTTTTTAAGGATGTTATGGAAGATTCTCGGATTAGATACCTTTTGTTGCAAATTTCATCCCAATACTTTTCCTTCTCATTTTTAGTATGAAATTTCATTAAATTCAAATATTGTCTATATTTAATCCATAGTTGCGGAAAAATGTTACGCATGGCCTTTTTTATGGAAGAATTTTTTGAGTTTGTAGAAGTTATTACAGATGCTGTTTCACCATGGCAGGAATGATCCGTTTGAGAGTCGAACATCTCTAGCGTTATTTCGGATAACTCAGAGACTGAATAGGTGATATTAACTATTTTATTTTTCTACTTTCCTAATGTAAGTTGTACTTATTTAGTGTCTGGTGATGTGGCAAGAGGGCGCACTCGATGAGGGTGAGTGAATGTAAAGTTTATTGGCGCAAGAGTCAGATATGGCTATGCTGCGCCAAACAAGATTAAACTGTGGTCTAGACGTGAAGTTGAAAAAAAAAAGGTAAAAATGGTTGACAAGAAGGAGGGTCGAAAATAGAGAAGGATCGCTAGGGTACCCCGGGAGTGCGTCACCCGTGTTTACCAAAGACAGTAAACCCCATGGGAAAGAAAACGATCACTAAGGTGCCTCGGGGTCAAGATTCATGTACTTACCTGAAGAAGGCAAGTCCCTGAGGTCCCCTGATATAATCTCCAGGGGCAGGGTGCCCGGCTATAAACCCAGACCGGGTACCCATTTTAGTCGTCTTTTACGACATCCATGAGCTACAGTGTGACTAGTCTGTCATCCCAGGTCACCACACGGGTCGCACCCGGTGAGGGAGAAAAGAGATTGTTTATTGAAGTCGCACTCAGAAGCTATACGAGGGATATTGGCGACGGATCTCGTAATTTTGAACCTCGGCCAGGTGACGGGGACGACACCTGTATTGGAACCCTTCGCCTTCGAACTACACCACGCCGAGGGTGGACTTTGAGCCATGACAGATTTAACGTGCATCAGCTCCGGATACACGGCGGGTCTTTAGTGGCATCAGTCACTCGCGACTCGACGAAAACTCCCGGCCGCGAGTACGGGATTATGATCACTAGGCTACCGCGGCCACGGGAAAAATGAGAAGGCTGTTTTGTAGTAACGTGAGAAAGAGAAACTATCGACTCTGAGGTGATTGGAGTAATATTTCTTAGCTTCCTGTTACAATCACGAAGATGATTATTATATAAATTATTTTTTAAGGGGAAAAAAAAAAACTTTTAATGGTGATCTGAGAATAAGTGAAGGAAAGAGGAAACAAAACTTCTCGGCCACACATAGAACCGGGCAATATTTGTATCATCATTAAGTGCCAGTCTATTCACTATTCACAGTCGACAATGATCACTTTCAAAAGAGCAGTCTTATACACAACTATTACTCGAAGTGTAGTTTGAAAGACTCGAGGAACATTAAAGTGAGATCGATTAGAGAAGCTTCCTTATTGTACTTCTATACGTGAAAACAGAAGTACTGAGAAGAACAAAATTTCAATCCGTTAACCATTCAATAAAATTAATACCATATTTTGAAACGTAATCGATCCGAACTCCACATCGGGTGACGTTGGCTGAGATGTCAAAGATTTTAAAAAGGATATCATTAATTAAATACCGATTGCACGCGAAACACATGATATAAAAGGTGCCATTACATATATATATTTGGACATATATTATATATATATATTAGAATTTCTATATATGGCGACTGAAATATCTGGATACAAATTTGAAGGCGAGAGATGTTGGCCTGTAAATTGCTATTAGCAGTCATCCTCCAGGTTCGTCAAATCTCCGTCCAAAAATTACTTGTCCTGGAAAGTGTAATCTAACGTCCGATTTTAAAAACATTTCTTGAAAATCCATGCATTTTTGCCTAAAGGGAAGAACGCGAAATCAAACTGAATTTGTGTGTGTGTATGCTTCTACCATTTCATAAATTAATTGATAAATCGACCGACACTTATTTGAAACTGAAATTTAGTCAAGTGAATATTATGCATTTTTCCGATAGAAAAGAATATCCTGAAATTCCCCAGAGCTGTGAAACATCTAATATAATTTGCTTCAGCCTATGTATGCGAAAAATCTTTCTCTTTGTATGCTCCGACAAAAACAAATTTGATGCTGAAGAAGATTTCAGGTTGCAGATTTCAACAATTATTCAAGACGTGTACTTGGCAATAAAACACAATCACAGCCAAGTCATCAAGAAATTTTTTATTTTATGAATTTGTTATAATTTAAAATATTGTTGCTTTTGTTTATTAATCATGGAAAACATTTTACAAAAACAAAACAAAAAAAAAACACCTACCTTTCCATTCATTATCTTATTAAGGTGCTTGTATTGTGATAAAATAATGATGCAATAATTTTGTAAATTTGAATAGGATAAAGCTTTGATAAACTATTTTTTCTGCTTTTTGATCAAGAGGTTTCTTTAAGAAAAAAAAAAAAAAAAAAAAAAAAGTTCAAAGGGTTCCCCAAAGTGTAAAAGGTTGAATACCCTGCACTAATGCATACCGGTTCCATTTTCGTTAACAGTAAGTAGAGGACTTCTCTTGCGCACATGAGATTGGAAAATGAAATATATGGGGTTGTCACAGAGTGGTATATGTAGTGGCCTCCACTCCCTTTTTCTCCTCTAATTACTAGTAAATCTCAGACTCCTGAAGTGGTTTTTTCCTCACGTAACGTTTCAGCATTCTACTTTTTCATATTGTGGCTATTCATTTACGACCACAATATGCAAGATAATGCTTACAATTTTGAATAATATTTTTAAATTTTACTCCCCTTTTCTTTTAGAACAATTTACTTATTCGACAGTTATCGGTTGACTAATGACCTCATCGCATAAAGTCACAATAAAAGTCTTAGTAGAATACGGGATATGTCTTTGATGCGGTTTATTTTCAATTCCTAACTAACTAAAGCTGATTTTTAAGCACACTTTTTTACCAGATACTGCTTCAGAGGAGGGGTGCGAATTTATAGGATTAAGATCAGTTTTTAAAAACATTCTAATATTGAATCGTCTCTGGGAATAAATACGCAGGGTTATTCAAAATTAGTCATCCGATTTATAAATTCCATATTTTGAAAGCATCAGAAAAGACACGAAAAGTAATGCCATAATCAAAGGAAAAGCTTAAGAATGATAAATAGATGCTTACTTGTGGTCGTGATGAACTTTAACGAAAGTGTGTTAGGAGAGGCATCACGGAGTGCCCTCGACATTGATCGGTATGGAGTCAGGGAAGCACGATATTACCAATCTGGCAGTTTAATTCACCTGTACGAGGAACAGTGTGATTTCTTCGATTTTGTAGATATCAAATATATGAATGGCATTACATTATCATAATTCTATGAACTAAACAACGATTTTGCTTCTGTACAATGTAATATCATGAATCTTTTCCAAATTTGTCAACTTCATAAGGAACTTGCAATGAGAAGAAAAAAATAATACTGTATCCTTTTGAATTACACGATTACTAAACCAAAACATATCTGACAGTTTAGTGTTTTATTAACGTCTCAACGCCAGGAAGCCTAATATCACCAGCGAGGAGTAAGACGGTCATACGATAAACTGATCAACCCTCTCTAACACACCACACGCACAACGGAGAGAACTTTGGCGTACACAGCAGTTTCCGCACACAGCCCAGCACACGAGATGCCTGGTGCCAGGATCATCCGGCCACTGATCGAACTTCCGGTCGAGGTCCACGACCTTGACACTAGGCTACTGAGTGCAAAGCTCGTTACAGGTTGTGAAATGTAAGCTAAGAAAACATACCATTTACTACGATCTAATCAACATAATATCATTCTTCGAATCTGAGGTGAATATATAAACCAAAAACGCAAAAGGAAAATTATGCTGAAAAAGATTTTATTCAATTAAAGTTATTTTACTCCCAAGTTTAATAAAACAAATACCCTTAAGGATATGTTTTTTTCTTTAAAATTAGCCTTTCTTATAGTCAAAATACTTATGCAATAAATCAGGAGAAACTATAAATGAATTAGGAAACGAAGATACTCAATTTCTTTTAGCTTTTTAAACGGAATGAAGTTTCGTCTTTCAGGTTTGTTCTGATATGTTTAGATACAGGAAACTAAATAAATAGCACCGCGGAAAAATTGCAACAAGATAGCCACCTCTTTTAAAATGGGTAATTTCTTCAAGGTCATTCTACCTCCTCCTTACTCATAAATGTGTTTCTAGTAACGTTTTGAGGCTGAATCTTTTCTTACGTGCGTCTCTAAAGAATGCTCACGAATTTGATTGTTTATCAACGTTGCACCAGAAGAAACGCGAGATATATTGGCGACGGACCTTGTTACTTAGAGCCTCAGTCAAATGACGAAGACGACACCTGAGCTGGCACTCCTTCTCCAAACTTCCATACCACTCCTATGGAAGGACTGGAGCCTCGCCTCGTTATATTTAACGTGCATCAGTCCCGCACACGGTGGGTCTTTGGCAACATTAGAAGGGTTCGAATCCACGACTCAACGGAAATAACACCTGCTGCGTGTTCGCACTCAAAAACACTACGCTACCACGATCACTTTTACTCAGTTATTCTCTTGTCATATTGATCAATGATATATTTTATACAATATATTTTTCGAATCACACATACATTTTCTATCAATTATAAGCACCAATATAAATAATGGTAATTGAGTCGTAAGTCACTGCCCCGTGGTTACACTCATTCTTAAAAATAACAATTCATATACATTTTCCACGGTTAGGAAATGAAATAAAGTAACGAATGAATTCATGAAAAATACAATTCGAGAGACGAAATTCGGTAAAATCATTATGAAGAATAAGAGCGATGAGATCGTTAGGTAGACAAGAGAAAAATGTGCTCAGTTTCATTATTAAAGTAATAATAATAAATAACACAAAACGTTTTCATTTGTTTGATGTGATTTATGTGTATGTGTGATTTCTTACTTCTGTGAAAAAAATAATCAACTTTTGTCATATATATTCAAAAACATATGACATATATTTAAAAAAATAATTCGATATAAAAACCAACGTTTTTAAAAATAACGTTTTTATATGGTAGCAAAGTATATTAAAGAAAATTATTGAAATATTAGTTAAAACTGTTAGTTATTTTTAACTTTAAAATTTACTTAAAAAGATACATTTGTGAGCATATTAAGAAATTCATAATACTCATAAAATCAAAACATGCATTTGAAAGTTTGTAAGTCATTTTATTAAAAAAAATGGGAACCAGAATTCAGAAAAGGTTTACCCTTGGCGACAAGAATTATTTGGCAGTATTTTGCCAAATGTGGCTACCCTGTTCAGTTTCTCAATTGGATTTAACCTGCAAAAAAAAAAAAAAACAATCGCCAAGTAAGTTGGTGCGCTAACTTTTAAATCGCGCCAAGTGTTTTGTAAACCGTCATTATTAAAGAAAATAGTGAGTTAAAATCTTGTCGCAAACGTCAACATTGCATCAGTTAGGCGAGTCGAACGATTCTCAAAAATTTCAAAGCTCTACTCTTGACTGGAAGTTGGTTAATTAACGATTGAAAATTTGATGACACACACACACTCACACACACAATCCTCAAGTGAATTCAGAAACGTTTAAAAAAACAACGCATTGTATAGAACACAATTTTTTTAGATTAAGCAGAATGGAGTCTCTGAGGCTAGATCGCATACATTGCCTGTTTATTATTTATTAACGTCGCATCAGAAGCAACACGAGGGTTATTGGCGACGGACCTCGTAATTTAAAACCTCGGTCAAGTGACGACATAAATTAAAGGATAATTGGAAAAATTAGAAAATTAAATTATTTATCTAGTGAAACTATTACAAGTTTAGTTTCACTATCGTCGCACTAGAAGCAATTTGCGACGGACCTCGTAATTTTGAACCTCGGTCAAGAGACGAGGATGACACCTGAGCTGCTCTCCCAACTTCCACACCACGCCAAAGGAAAGACTTAGGGCAACCGACAGATTTAACGTGCATCAGCCTCAGCTACCCGGCGGGTTTTAAGTGGCCAGGGATCGAACCCGCGACTCAACGAAAACCGCTGACCACGAGTCTGAAACCATGACCACTAGGCTACTGCGGAAATAAAACTATTACAAATTAAAGTTGAATCATTACACATATATATCTGCGGTATATATCACTCTTCAATGAGATATAAAAATATGTGCGCACACAAAAAAAAAAATTCATTACATGATCTTCATTCGTTTTGGAGATCACGCTGCACGTGGATAATTTTTTGAAACACACTTTAATAATCTTTAATAATTACCCAAATATTAATACAAATGTTCCAGTTTTTATAATGTTCAGTTAGATAGTTTGTATAATGTTTAGACAGTTCTTCTCGATATTTTCCTACATTAAAGTCCTTTTTTGGACAGTATACACACAAAAACTAAAGATCTAATATTTGTCAACTATAACAGCTCTATTTATTGCACAACATTCAGGACTGATTCCTATTTCATGAGAAATAGATTAGATTGGTTTTAGACTGGTACTAGATGCAACACGAGGGCTATTGGCGACGAGCTTCACAATTTTGAGCCTCGATCGAGTAACGAGGCCGACACCTAAGCTGGCATCTCCCTGGTGAAGTCACACCTGGCCGGTGGAGATACTGCGATGAAGCCGTCTGCCTTAGAAGTGCAGAGTACTACTTCGGAGATTTGTCTGAGATGTGAATTAGTAAGTTTAACGTTAATGAAAGTGCTATTACTGTTATTACATAAGCAGTTCGGTATGTTCAAATGCTGCTTATGTTGTGTAGCTAATCGCTACAAGTTCTATTATTTTTCTTCATCTTGTGTTGAATATTTGTGTATAAGGCATCCTTCTCCGTTATTCTCATTTCTGATCTTTTTTCATTTTACACCTCCGGGGCTGACTTTTTTTGTCACAGTACTATAATGCATCATTTTAATTATTAAAAACAGAAAATTCTTTAAGCTGCAGAATCTCTCAAAATACAAAATATATATCAATTCACATTAGATACAATGAAATCAAAAGCATCCTTCTTTATGCTACCATATTGACTTTCTTGGTAAACAATGAAGTTTTTAAAACTTTACTTTCTTGGTAAACAATGAAGAACAAATGACAACATCGTTCAATTGGAAAATAAAATAACAAGCAATTCTTAGGTTCTGGAATATCTTACATATTCGTTGAATTTTTATAAAAAATCGATTTAAAATTCATGTTTCAACAATAATGTTATACTGAAAAGGTATCGTAAAATGAGAAACAGAAGCTAAATTGAGATAATAACGATTATTTACTTCATGTTGACACTACACAAATGCCGATATAAATATTTATAACTATTTAGAGTGAATATATATTACATAAAGAGCGTCTAAGCATGTAAAATCTTTAAGAAACTCCTTCGATAATTGTATTTTTTCATTTTTTTTTAATTCATAAAATGAGGATAATATAAAAAAAAATATCCCTTCAACTTTTGGTCTCAACAATATCATTTGGGATAATTTTTACAGCTGCCTTTTGATTCTTGAAAAGCAATTTTAGAATTTTAAACAATGGGAAATAATGACTTTAGAGTAAATAAAATTTTAAAAAAAATTACTTTTTGAACTTAGAACGATACCTCGAGAAGAAGTCCTTTTTTTTTAAAAAAAAAAATTATATTTATTTTTCTGGAGACAACAGATTCCGTTTTCATAAATCCATTTTTATACAGTTCATCTTGAGCACGTCTCGAGTAAAATTCTTCATACAGACAGGTTAAGGGGAGTAGGAACCTCCTATACCAACAATGTTAAATTAACAATTTTTGACGAACTTTCTCTCAAAATCCATTACAGATAACAAGACTGAAATTTTACACAGAAATAAAATACATCTTTCTCATTATACTGAAATGAGTTTTCATCTAAATATGAATTTCTTATTTATTTATAAAATATTGCATTAGAACATAATAAACTTCCAACTCATTTTTCGAACAAATAAATTTGTAAAAAATATACACATTTTTTTAATTTTTTTTAAAAAAGCTCATTTCAGTATATATTAACGAGTATTATGAACATATCATACAAAAATAACACACCTACTAATAATAGTTTCTTAGAAAAGATACAACACGAATGAAAAATTCACAATTTGAGAAAAAATGAGTTACAATGAAGAAGTACTTAACTATCAGAATATTCCTGACCTAAATTCTAAATTATCCTCATTTAAGATTTTATCATCCTCTTTTTTCCCCTAACATCCTTTGTATTTTGTAAATTTATTTTAATAACCTCTTCTTGTTGGGGAGTTTCACAGCTTGTATTGCATAATCACCAAACTCAATGTTCAATTTTCTCAAAAATTGCCCATATGATAGGAATATATAGCATCATATGTACTTAAAGAGAGAACTTCTATTTGTACAAACGGTTTTTCTAGTACGCTAGACCATATCACAATAACTGCACTCTCATTCGAGTTTCAGGTTCAACCCATTTCTTCAAAAGTTCTGGATTTGATAAATCTTTGAAAATGGGTCTCTTAGCCTTCACAACAACAGATAAACAGTTTTTATGATGGTAAATTTCCCCAAGCGATTCCGCTTCTTCTTCTTCTTCTCTCTCTCTCTCTTTTTTTAAATTAACACCATATATCTGCGTCTGACGGGCAAAATCAGTGCTGAGGCTTTTCATTCGCTGACGGTTTGTGTAAAGATATTGTCGTATTCCTCCGTATGGCTAGACCGTTATATGTTTGCAAACGGTCAATTACTGCTCCTGTTAACCTATTTTTCCAGGCAAAGGCTTTCCATCTTAAAGCTTTTGGCCTCTTATCTTTGCCTTTAAGAGTAAAAAAAATGTCCCATTCTCTTTTAATATATGCGACCAATGCTTGCTAATTTTTAGTAAAAGTTAAATATATCAGAGACGTACATTTAATAATCAATCAAAAATAAAAGGCGTTATTTACATTTATCGTGTTTTGAATGGGCGTAGCTCCGTTTCCATGATGATTTAAAACTAAGTTTTGGAAGTTTCTAATTAGTGCAGAGACTAACCCCCTACTTTATTAAATTAATAAATTTATTTCTAAACAATAGAAAATATTCAGTCACTCTAAATGGAATCTATTCAAACCCCAGATATATTGAAGCAGGAGTTTTGTCTCCGACTTTATTCAACTATTATGTGAACGACATACCAATACACCACAACACAATTCTCTGCATGCACGCAGACGATACTGCGATACTAGCACGACACACTAGTCCAAAAGCTATAGGCCGTGCTCTATAGCTTTCCTACTAGGCCAGTTCCTAACGAACTGGAAGAATGGTACTCAACTTAGAAAACAGCCAAGTTTTTCAAGCCAAATAGTTTCCAACACGGAGGCCGTCTTCTTTTCAGAAACAACAATAAAATAGAACCAGATACATATCTGGCAAATAGCAAACTCCCCTGATCCTGTCTGCAAAATACCTAGGAGTAACGATATAAAATTTCACTTTTAAACAACATGTAACACTAATTAAAAAAACAGTATAAAACTGTAGTTCATGATATGTTTTCTCTTATCTCGCGCAAACCTACATTAAGTAGACGCAACAAACTGCTTATCTATACCCTGATAATAAGACCAATCCTGACCTATGCTTGTTCAGTCTGGTCTCACTGTGCTAATGCAACTCTAAATATCCTTGAAAAATCTCAAACAGTAGCCATTACAATGATTGTTAAAGTTAGCTGATATATGCGCAATAATGACATTAGAAAATCCATTAAATACCTTTCACTCAAAACCTACATTAAAAAAAATATCCAAAAAGTTCTTCCATAAAATAGACACATCCACAAATAGAATCATTAAAGCCATCGAAAAATACATCACATTCAGAAACAACCGGCAACTTCACAGACACAGAGATTTTAATTGATTAATTATTAAATTTTTATTCATTTCTACACCTCTCAAAACTCATACATCCAAAACTACACAAAAATCCAGATATAGTACTATTGCTCATTAAATTCACGTAAATTATTTTTAAATTTTTAACTCCTAGGCAAGTGTGAAAACCAAAGTTCAGTCTCAACCAATTCATTTATACATTCTGGGGATTAAACCCCAACAGCTAATACTCTGCATATGTAGAGACTAAAATAATTTTTACAGGTTTTAGGAACGATTTAGGACGTGTAATGCTCACTTTTTTGCGTGGCAACGATACAATGGTTGCTAGTACAATATTTCTGGCCTCTTTTTGTAGATCGCCAAGTTAACCATACGGTTTGTTATTGAGCCAAGCCCAATTACAGTCAAAAGTGGTTTGATGCTGATCGGTTGTATAGATACGTGGTTGATCATTTTGATACTGAAGCTTAGTCTTACTTTCTTGATATTGTGATGTTATATTATTTTTATTTCACTGTTCTTTATTGTTGATTGATTTCATGTGTGTTTTAATTTTCTGCTTTTTTAATTTCCAGGTTTTTTTAAACATATTTGCTAGATTATTGTTTTTTTTCTCCCAGGGATCAAAATTGAGGAACGAAGTAGACCAATTACAAAAATATAAGGTAAGTGAATCTTTAGTATTATACGTATCCCTATCATCAAAAGTTGACAATAAATGTTTTAAAATTTATATAGCTGAAAGCGATATTTCAAACGAGGAGGAAGGTTTTGATTGCGATAACGTACATGAAATGTTGAATAAATGTGACAATGGTATTTATAAAAGACGGAAGTCACATTGAAGGTGCTCTTGTTTATTATGAATATTCAAAATGCTGCATATTGTGTAGAAATACATATTTTACTTTACAATCTTTTTCTAATCACTGTAAAATCTGCGAAGGATGTATATACCGCTATTGAAAATAAGAATGACAAAAAAGGGATCGGTGAAGAAGGGAAAAAAGCAGTATTAGAATGTAGTGTTTATCTAAAACGTTTTTCATATTCATCAAAATTACAGAAACATTCTGAACGATGCTCAAATTCAACTTTGCCTTATTCTTGTACACATCCTGAGTGTAATTGTAAATTTAGGTACCTGACACAGTCGTTAAAACACATGGAAAAGAAGTTCATGGAATAAATATGACAACGAATGAAATAAATTTTGAAGATAAGTTTTCAATCACGACTAGAAAAGGAGGGTGCTAGAACTTTTTCTTCTTTCAAAAAAACTTATTGGTGATAAAACAACCGAAACAAATGTTTATTCATATTACAGTTGTCAGTGTTTTAAGTTTGTCATATCAAAGCCATTTAATAGGAAAACTAGTTGAAGATATGTCAAAGGCTTAATACTATCAACTGAATGTCCTGTTCAATGCATTGTTTTTGAGACAGATAAAATGTCATTTTTAAATCCTTTTCAAAGCATAATCATGAATTAAAGGCTTCAAAACATAAAATTTTAACTAATTAAAATGACTTGTTGGGAATTTATTAAAGCTAACCTTTGAATGGGTATCGAGAAATCTAAAGTACTGGAATGTGCTCGTGGTAACAGAAAAATGAGGAGTGATCGAGATAACTATTTTGTTAAAGAATCCTTTTTGACAAACAAAAAACATGAATTCTTTGAAATTACTTTTACGGCTCCATAAAAAAGATGCTGGTTGAAATTATTAATAATAAATTGCATAATGAAACTTATAATTGTGTTCTTTTATATAAACCTAAAGGAAATGATATGGTTTCAGGTTCTAAAGCTTAAAAAAATTGCCAAATAATTCATTAGAAATTGGCTTACAAACAGCTGAACAAAAAGAAATGATGGTAAAGAGCTGTAATAAATATTATGTATTGACTCAACTCACAAAACCTATTTATTTCCTATTTAATGAATTTAATCATACCTGATGAATATAGAATAGGTTATCCATTTGCACATTTTACCACGAATAAATTAGATATGGAAAGTATGCATTGTTTATTTGACAGCATAAAAGAAAGTGTTCCCAACTAAAATTTTAATTGCATCATAACTGATGATAAAACAACAGGTCCCGCTTTTAAACAAGTGTTTGGAGATGAGGTTTAACACCTCCTTTGCAAATGGCATCTTCATTGTGCTTTAAAAAAACCGTTAACTAATCATGTTTCTAGTTTAGAAATGGGGAATAAAATTTAGACTTTTTTAGCAGTTCTTTTAGAGGAAACGAATTCAATAAAATTGAAAAATAGTATGGATAATTTTAAAGTTGCATTTCCTGGCAAGGAACCTACTATCATTGAATATTTCGATGATAATTAGTATGGTAGAGTGGAATTATGGAGAATGTCACTTTCTGCATGCATATACCAATATATATTGTAAGTCATTTCATAAGCGCTAATTCAATTGTCGAATAGACAATGGAATTGATACTGTATTAAAAATAGAAAATGATACATATTTTGCACATCAGTAGAGAATAATAATTCGCATATACCCAAGTGTTTATGTGAAGGCAATATATTCATGATTAGTATAATCACAAACTAATGGAGGTGTGTTTTAGGAAGTTAAAAAGATTATAGAAGGATGTTCAGACCATGATAAATGCTTCTGTAGGTGTATAAAAAAAATCATATTTACCTCTATGTATGCATTTGTATACTTATGTATGCTTGGATAATCGCCTACTGTATAAACATATTCAAAAAGTTAACTCATTA
>BMAW01123342.1:290-18117 GCA_019974015.1 Nephila pilipes
TAAAACAATAGCTCCTTGAATGGTTAATAATTATCTGGTAAATATCATTTTCTTTTTACAATTTTTTTTTTTTTTTTTTTTTTACTGAAACAGAATTGTTTATGTAAATTTGTAAGAATTGCAAATCATACAATTAAACTTCCTTATTATGTAAATATACAGGGGGTGGACAAAAATATGGAAACACCTTGTAAAATGCATGTTTGAAAAGAAAGATTGATTTTAATGAAATATGTAGGTGGCGCTGGCGTTTTTAACTACTAACGCCACCTATACAACTTCGTAAATGTGCTAAACAGTTCAGTTGTTGTCGGAGTACTGTTATGTGAGGTTGTCATTGCATTATGTCAGAGTTAACAAACTTCGAACGTGGGCAAATTGTTGGAGCACGTATGGTAGGTGCTTCCGTAAGCAAGGTAGCCGAGGTGTTTAGTGTTTCAAGAGGTACTGTATCGAAGATTTATTCCGCATATTTGAAAAGCGGAAAAACATCATCTGCTAAATCACAGCGCGGACGAAAGTGTGTGCTGAGTGATCGTGACAGACGATCATTAAGGGCAATTGTGACGAAAAATAAGAAGACCACATTTGCAAAAGTTACTGCTGAAATGAATGTTGTGTTACAGAACCCTGTGAGTACCAAAACAATTAGAAGGGAGCTTCATAAACAGGGAATTTCTGGCCGTGCTGCAACTGAGAAGCCACTCATCAGTGATGCTAATGCCCGTAACAGGAAAAGGTGGTGTTTAAGTCATAAAGCCTGGACTATAGGGCAGTGGAAGCGTGTAATATGGTCTGACGAGTCTTCTTTCACATTGTTTCCCACTTCTGGCCGAGTTTACGTCTGGAGAACGCCATCTCAAGCCTATAATACAGACTGCTTGTTGCCAAGAGTGAAACATGGCGGGGGTTCTGTTATGGTTTGGGCAGCCATATCGTGGTTCTCTGCTGGCCCCATGATAACTGTGTCAGGGCACATGACTGCCAAGACTTATGTGAACATTTTGGCAGATCTAGTTCATCCCATGGTACAAACTTTGTTCCCCGATGGTGATGGTGTCTTCCAAGACGACAAAGCCCCTGTTCACACAGCTCACATTGTCCAGGACTGGTTTTCTGAGCACGAGGAGGATTTGTCCCATCTCCCCTGGCCACCACAGTCACCAGACCTGAATATTATCGAACCTTTGTGGTCTACATTGGAACGGAAAGTGCGTTCTCGTTATCCACCGCCAACATCGTTATCTGAACTTGCCACCGTTTTGCAGGAAGAATGGTATAATATTCCCTTGGCACACATACAGGAACTGTATTTATCCATTCCGAGAAGACTGCAAGCTGTTTTGGATGCCAACGGGTTTCCCACACCATATTAAGCAAAGAAACACGTTTTTTAAAAGGTGTTTCCATATTTTTGTCCAACCCCTGTATGTCATTACAATGCTTTTTATTATTCAAATAATTGTAGGTTCTAAAATACTGTATAATGTTATTTTCTTGGAAGTAGATCTTCTACATCTGCACTAAGTCCCGTGGTCACAGTAGCCTAGTGGTCATGGTTTCTTATTCGTGGCCGGCGGTTTTCGTTCAGTCACGGGTTCGAGCCTTGGCTGTTAAAGATCCACCGTGTAGCCGGGGCTGATGCACGTTAAATCTGTCGGGGCCCAAAGTCCTGCCATTGGCGTGATGCGGAAGTTACGAAAGGGGGTGCCAGCTCAGGTATCGTCCTCATCACTTGACAGAAGTTCAAATTTTCGAGGTCCGTCATCAATAACCTTCGTGTTGCTTCTAGTGCGACGTTAATAAAGAAACTAAACTAAGAAATTGGTAAATAAGGATGACTCACCGCGGGATAACCTAGTGATCTTTCTCTATTTTCGGCCCTCCATCTCGTCAAACAATTTGTATCTTCCTTTACTTTTGTTTAAAAATGTTTGTGTTCATAGATTTACCTTTTTTGGTTCAGCATGGCCTCATCTAGCTCTTGCGTCACTAAACTTCACTATTGCTTACTGATTCTCATACTTCTAGTTCCGATAATTTTAAAGAAACTGTCGATGATAGCCTAGAAAAAGAAAATCAATTTTATAACCACATACCATCTGCCTTACAATAGCGATTTTACTTTGCATGAACCGGAGATTGAGGGGAAGGAAAAGGATATACCAGGCTAATATGTTCATTCTAGAAACATATGCTATTTTTCCCCATTTCAAAGTGGCTATAGACGACACAGATCTACAGTTGATAACGCAGTCGTTTTGGAAACTCAAGTAAGGGATGCATTCGTACAAAATGAGCATCTTTTTTCTGTATCTTTTGATATTTAAAAAGTATATGATAGCCCTATGGTGTAAAGTATGGTATTCTCAAAGAATTATACGAATATGACTTAAGAGGTAATCTGCCAACTTTTATTTAAACCTTTTTATTACATATTTTTTTAAAATTTAAATAGGATCTATTTTATCAGATATTTTTACTCAAGAATAGCGGAAAGTGTTTTGAGTATCACTCTTTCTATTATAAACATTTTATATTATCTTCTTTTGGGAAATATGGCATTACGTTTAGTAGCACAGTTTTTGTACTTGTGGCAATATTAAACATTTTTGTTATTTTGCTGAACTCCATTGTTTGAATTGCGTTTGACTTTGATTTGAATTGTCATTTCTCATTTCTGAGTTAAAATAATGTTCAAAATGTATAATAATTTTTTTGATTAATATTTTTATTCTACAATGAATATGTCTACAAATTAAAATCAAAGTAACATTTTTTTTGGAAATTCTCTTTCTGCTTGTAAGAGCGTCACCAGAATCTGTGAAATTCAAACTGGAAATGTGAGAAAAAATATTGAATAAATGCTCCACACGAAAACGAGGAAGAAGCTTGTTAATAGAACTTATTGTATAAAAATACTGAAAATGCCCTTGAAATTATTAGCTGATCATTATGCTTATTATAATCCTTAGAGCAGTAGAAAGAGTTCAATTTTAGGTTTTTACAATATTTGATTGAAATGTGCAAATTGCAGCTTTATTCACAGCTTATCTACTTAACAAGGGAAAAGAGTTTAGCGAGATCAATGTTTTATTTGTACTGAGGATACGATTGTTACGAAAAGCCCATAATGCTCCAAAAAAGCTTAAGTCCCGCATTATTCGATACATCATGCTTATCGAAGTCTGCTTACAGTAACTGTGAAAGTTGTTGTTCAAAGGTGTATCATTTATAATACAGGATTCCAAAAATACTGCTGCTTATGAAACGAAAGAGCTGCTAGATGATGTTAAGTACTCGTATATGACAAGATGTGAATATATCATATGAAGTCACTTGGCATCTTGAGACCAGTATTTCAGCACAACTGTTGAGGATTTTAACAACCATTTTGTGGCCAGTGAAAGAAAGAGAACTTTAGGTAGTGTCAATTTCAGCACATTATTGCTTGTGGAGCAAAATTTAATTCTATTAAATTTTGGAGTTAATTCTATTAAAATAACATATTTTGATTTATGTGGACAAAATTTATTAAAAAAAGTCTATATGTCAAAACGTAGGATTTCAATGAATATTTAAAGTTTCTTGAGGGAAAATAATTCCAAAGCATGACTTTGACTACCTTGAAATACTTACTCTGGGGCATATTATACGTTTTATACTCTAAAAGTCATTCATTGCCGTAAAAAAATTACAGATGCAAAAAAGTTAAATTTTAGAAAAAGAGAATTTAGGATGTATGACATAAAAATGGGTGTTTTTAGTGTATTTTATGTGTATATGTTTGTTTCTCCTGTAAGCTTTATTTTTAAATCCTTTTTTTACAGAATTTAATTTTTAGAACAACTATAATTTTAAAAGAAGATAAACTAAAAAAGATTTTCACATGTTTTAGTAAAATTTCGTTGAAATGTGGTAGATAAAAAAAGTTAATTAAATTTGGTAGCATTGGAATATTAGACCTGAGAAAGTAGTTTTTAAAAAGTATATATTTTGTCACTTCGACTGACGATAATTATTCTAATTATCCTAGAAACTTATCAGTGGCTCTAAATAATGGCGATACTTGTACATTTGTTAAATTATAATATTATCGAAGGAATTTTCATAAAAAATAATGTAATGAAAATATGAAATGTTATCTCTTTTGTTCCAAGAAATTCCATTCTGTCCAACGTGTCCATTTTGTCCACATGTTCCAAGAAATTCCATTTTGTCAATTAAATGTTATTATAATAAAACTTTCAGAACGGTTTGTTGGGTATGTCTAATTCGGGTGACTATAAATAGAAAATAAAATAAAACAATCCTCTTTACGCTTTCTCAAAATTATTTTAAAGTTTATAATGTAGTCGGATACCTTACGTTTATAAGTATGAAGATTTTATTTTTATTGAATGCCTTTTATTTAATTTATATTTATTTCGAATTATTTGTTTAATCTTTGTATTATTTTTACTTTTCAATTCCACTTTTCAATTAGGAATCTCATTTGATTTTATTTACCATTTTGTTATAAATGATTTTGCTAAAATGTTTTACTGATAAATTACGCTTTATATGTTTCCCAGGTTATTAATTGTGTAAAGTATTGTGTTCTTTTATCATTAGAATGATTTCCTCGTATTAATTACCCATAAAAAATATATATTCACTGAGAATGCTGCCCTTTAGAATCTGTTGCATTTCAAAGGTGAATATATATATATATATATATATATATATATATATTTAATCTTCAACAATCTATTATTTTGAGCGCTTGCATTCATCTCATTTACTTCTGTTAAAATTTAATAAATTATTAATTTTTATTCTTCGATGAAATCCAAATACAATATGAATCAACAGATTCAGGAGGAGGAAGCCAAACGAAGCTCTGGGTGATTGAAATCTTCTATTTCATAAATTTTGAAAGAATTAAGGTACTAGCAGAATGTTGTAAGCAAAGTCTCAAGGAAGCCATAAGTAAGCACAACTATGCTGAATTGTGGCGCCATCTAATTGTTATTAGAAGAACCTATTCCTTCTGATTTTTTTGTCTGGTTGTGGACTCTGATAAGTGTTCGTCTGATGACGTTAGGAAGATGATTAAAGACTATATCAATCCTACAGAAGCTCAATTGGAGTATTAGTAATTTAAAAATATTGGAGAAATATTCGTAAAAATGTTTATCTGAAAATGATCGGAATCGTCTTCAAACAGATATTAAATCGAAATCACCGAAATTGAATACTTCTCCATGAAAAGAAGAAATCAACCATTCTGATGAAGCACCAGAAGTAAATCACTAATGAGAACTTTAAAAGTGATCTTTGATCAAATTCCGAAATAACGGAATCTGATAAAACATGAGTAATGTGTAGAGAGTTCGTTTCACTCTCAAGAACTTTTCAATTTACAGAGACACGTTGTTATAGAAATACATCCCCTAGTTCGTAAATGTATTCTTCACCTACATAGTTGAAAATCAACTGGAGTGTGTGTGGATGATTTTCTAATCATTAATGATGTTTTAACTGTTTGGGTACAATCACCCCAAGCTTTTGAATGCGTTAAACCCACTTGGCTGTTTAACTTTACTTTCGAAAAGTCTTATAAGTAAAGTTGTTCCGAAGACAAAATGAAGTTTGCATTAAATTGTATCCGTTTCAATCGCAAAGAGACAGATACTTTACGTAAAAAAAGTGAAGATTTGATCACAAACCTTTCTGAAACTGTCCTGATCATGCTTTTATGAAAATGGTCAATCCAAGATTAATTATGACTAAGTCATCTGACAATATCTGAAATGTGTTCAATTAAATCTCCACAAATCAAAATCTGCGACATAACGATTAATCTTGAACATGGAGAGAAGGAGAAAGAAATAATAGTATGCTCTAGTTCAGTTCCACACTGCTACAAAATCTCTCCCAGGTTTTTTTTCCAGCAGCTATAAGATCTATCCATGTTCTGATTCTGACTGTGTTAAAGCGACTACCATTATAGTACGATCATGACTTTCCACTTTTTTTTAGACTATAGAAATACTGATTATAATAGTTTACAGATGGTACTACAATTGGAACGTCTATATTTCACTTTTTTGTCATATTATTTGAACCCTCAGCTTGAATATTAGTTTAAGATCTTCATAAAAATTAATCAAGTCTTCATGCGTAAGTATTAATCGACTTGTGCAGACATGGTTAAAATTATAAATCCGAATTATGGTTTAGTCCTTATTCAAACGATCATTGGAAACAAACTAAGTGACTATTTCTTCAAACAATTTATTTGTTGTTAATGAGGACTGCGGCCTACTTTTGCTTGTGGAACAGGGATCAAGTTATGTGATGTCAGTTTTGGGTTTGAATCTGCTCCAGGATATGGCGGTCTTTCTGGTAGCAGATCCTTTCTGATCATATAGTGATAGATTTGATTTATGCATCTCTGTTGCTTGGCGTGACCTATCAATTGCTCCTTTTAAAATTTTCAACACTAAGAAAGCAAACTGGTGTCGTTTTCGAGAGTTTACCTTCTCGCATTGCTCATATTCTTAGTGCAATTGAAGAATTACACCGATAGTCCTTGCCTTAATTCTATTGTTGAAGAATTTTGTTTGGTCTATTCAACGCATCTTCTTCTTCTATACCTATTAGCTTTTCCATGGTATCCATAGGGTTTCATGGTGGTCTAATGAAATTAGTGTATGAGAAAAAAGACTTAATGCTTCAGGCGTAGATTTGAGAATACGAAATCGAAATCCTCAAGAGATATATAAATGTAAATACATGATATAGAAAAGAATATAATCAAATGCTTCCGCTAAGTCTGATTCTTGGAAGGCATTTTCTTTCACAACTATTGACGTCACAATGTTTGGAAAAATTTATACATGCACGGAGTGTCTAGAGAAATTTCTTGGAAAATAGAAATAACTTTATTCTACTAGAGTGGTAAGACAACTAACACTTTAGAAGAAACTATAAATGCGGTGCTGCATAAGTCTTTCCTTCATCAGTGGAGGATGATGACTCTTTGCAAGGAGAAACGCCAGTCAATGCTAACTGATTATAATTCCCCTCGATTCTTTCTTTTACTTGTGATGGAAGTCAACACAGCAGTGCTATGCTTAAGTCAAATACAGTCTCCTGTTCACAGTTCCTATTTCAGGTGAAATAGATCAAGAACAGTTTCATTCAATGTTCCTTCTTTTCTTCACAAACTTTCAATGTCTGTTTTAAGTATAAATACTTTTCCATGGTTGGAAATGTGCTCAAGATGAGTGCTTGTACCCAGATAGTTACAGACTCCTCATTTGGATAATCTTAGATGTATAAGCTTACTTCCTGTTTTGGGAAAGTGTTTGGAAAAGCTTTTCGTCAGCAAATTTGCTGGCATCTGCGACATGATGACTTTCTTTCATGTGATCAGTATGGGTTTACTCCTCAGAGAAGCAGGACGCTTCTATTACGTCTCAGGAGATTGTTAAAAAGGCAAAAGAAAAGAATCTCCCACAATTCTGGTATTCCTAGATATAAAAAGGTGCAGGCTGACAATGCTTGAGTGGCCTGGCATTCTACACCTCCGGGAAGCAGATCTGCCGGCAAATATTTTTTGCGCATATGATTTTTAAAATGACAGAGTATTAAGTGAAACTTGGTTCAGTTTCTGCGGATTCATCAGCGAAAGAGGTTGCCCTCAGGCTCAGTTTCAGACCTACGTTTGAGTCTCAATTATAAACGATCTCCTAATTAAGCTCAATATTACCGTGTTGTGATGCATAGCTTTCGCAAGATATTTCATTTGTTTTCAGGTAAAAAATCTTCATGAAACTTTTTCTACACGCTCAAGAGACTTTAAGCTTTGCCTCCTGAATGGTCAAAAGCTTTTAAACTGGAATTTAACCTAATAAAACCAAGTTATGTTCATTGAAAAAAGAATATTTGTTATGACTCTTACCCAACTATGTCTTAATGGTATTCCTTTGACTATCGTTAAACATGGAAATATCTTGGTGTTATTGACTGTAAATTTTCTTGGAAGCCCCATTTTAACCTACATATCAGAAGTGTGGCTGCAACAGGGATTGGGCAGAGTTGCACGAAACACTTATATGTCAATTTTAACGTGCATTCCTTATCTATAAGCAAAGGAATTCAACCGTTCATTATGTACGGCTCCTTTTGGGGTGTTTCGTTAAAGAGAGAAAATTAATTTAAACTTTTGAGACGGATCAAGACGAATACTCCTTCGAGCTATTTCTGGATATCGAACTTTAGAAGTTATGAAGCTGTGTTTTATAATTTCTACCGCCAATTGACATTGTTATTTTTAAATGACATTGGTCTCAGAGAAAAGCTCGCAACTCTTCCTCTTCAGGTTATGATTGTGTTTTTGCTTCCTCTGATCTTCCCCCTTCAGAGAAATGCCATACAATTGATTGAATATAGTTCAAACTCTGAGGAAGAATTCCCTATCCACGGTTTTTTACTGAGTGGCAGTAAAATTGATGAGTGAGTTTGGTTTTGTTGTCTTTCGGAAGGTATTGAAGTTCAGTACACAATACAGAGATCAGAGACGAGTGTACTGTTTATGTGGCTGAACTTTTATGCTTACTACATGCATCAAGTGGATTGTTCAACAAAACTGTGTTGCTTCGAACTATTTGAGAGTCTGTTCTGATTCACTCTCTCATCCTTGAAACATTAAAAAACATTTCTTCCTCGAATGATATTGTTGATTCAACAGCATCTCAAACACCTCAAGATCGGTATTACTGTTTGTTTTTCTTTTTGTACGACTAGACATTCTGGTATTTATATGGCAGCAAAGGTGACTTTCTGGCAAAGACTACAGAAAGCGAAGGAAATTGATGTATGTTAATATTCCTCAAACATCCTATTTTAAAGATTATGAGGAAAGTGTCTGTGAAATCTTCGGAACGAAATATATATTAAATCCAAATGCAGCAACATCACGAAAAGTTTTCAGACGTCAATATAAGAATGTCTTACCATCACTTCTTCACTAGCTGAAATTACGCAATTTCTAACAGGTCACAGTAACTTTAAAAATACCTGAATGATTCAATTTAAGAAGTTTACAATTTGCAACCTTTACCGGAATGAGGGACATTGAGCACATTCTGTTTTATGTTCAAAATTTATCTCACAGAGAAATATTCTTAAATTAGCTTTAAAATTAAACATTAACTGGCCTCAAATTTTAGTAATTTAATTTCTAGTAAAAGTTCTTTTTGTTCTTTTTATCAAATATATTGAAGATATTTATAATTCATGTAATTTTTTTTATTTTATTCCAATCACATGTTTTGTTGTTTCCCTACTGTAATATAGTGTTTACTCTTACTTCTGTAAGCCCCTATGTGATACTTAGTGGTACACAGGGACGTTGTTATTCAATAAAAAAAAAAAAAAAAAAAAGCGCGCACGCACGCATACGCACGCACACATGCACACACACAACATATATATAATGTAATATAACATTTGCCGTTGTAGCTTGAAATGATAACAAAACATAACATTAAGTAATAAAAAGTATTTTTAAATAATGTAGACAAAAAATTAAATTTTTTTTAATACCATCGGTTTTATATGTAGCTTTTTGTCTATATCACAGTATAAAGTAATTTGTTTGTTCGATTTGCTTTTAAACTTGAGGTAAATGGTAAATATTAACAGTCTACTAATTCATAAGAGTCTAGTGTAAAATCAAAATAATTGTGAATTTTTTTGATTGCATATGAAGAATATAATATATATATATATATAAGTATATATATACACTGGTTCTAATAGCTTTTTTTGTCCTATATCTATTTATAAAGTAGTCATTTCCGATTTGCTTTTAAACTTGAGGTAAATAATAAATATTAACAACTACTAATTCGTAAAGAATATTTCTAATTACTTCAAAAATCAAAATAAATTGTGAATTTTTTTTGTAGCATGAAGAATGTATATATATATATATATAAGTATATGTATATATATGTATATTTATATATATATATATATATATATATATATATATATATATAATCATATGCTCTTTCTCTTATTAATATATAATGTATGTTATGTATATATATGTAACATATATATGTTCTCTAATAATAATATATATAATATGTATATATATGTAATATAATATATATATGTATATATATAATATATATATATATATGTAATAATAATAATATATATATATATTAATATCACTCTGCTCATGTATCTCTACCTCATCCTGTTCTCAAAAGACCACTTGTAATCATTGAGTTGTAAAATTTATTAAATTATCAACATTTTTTTTCAATAGTTGTTCCAACTTCTTCCCTCACATATTTCATACAGAATAATCTGCATTAATAGAGTATTGAAAAAGAATGGAAATATTTAAAATGTTTAGCAAGGAAACCAGACAAATATTTGTTGAAAATATTTTGAAATCCGTAAATTTATGATTTTGCGAGATGCATAAATGACCCGATTAGAATTTCATAAAGGCGGATGATTTTATTATACCATGGATCATATTTTTCCAACCATAAATTATAAATTCTCATATAATGTTCACATTTTGAATTTCAATGTAAACGATGGCTCTTGATATTTCCTTTAAAATTTGAAATATTTTATTAATTTTATCCCTTAAAAAAATATGCGATAAACAATCAGTTGTCACACAAAACTTTAGCCACGAACGGTAATGACTGACTCAAGGGTTCAACGCCTTGTGTAGTCAACGTGAAATGCAGAACTGGATGACAATACATCAATGTGTATTCAGTTTAAACCACTTAAGAATAGACAATTTGTTGACTTTTCAAAATCTGATGCTTAGTGCAGAAACGTGGGGCACTCATGTGGAATCCTTTCGGATCGGACTGGAATAAGTAATGTGAAAAAAAAAAATATTAAATTGCTTTTTTTTTCGTTTCAACTGTTTTTATAATAGATAAGAAATTTATACATAACATGTTAATATAAAATGGATGAAAATATATTCAAAAAGGAATCTTGACCAGCTTATGAAACATACAGCGAAGCAATTATTTAGCGACAAATATTATATTATATGTAAAATAAACTAGCATGCAACATCAAAACAAGAAACATATTAGCTTATATCTTCGAGGTTCTAAAACAGCGAAACGCCTGGGATGGTTCAATGCAGTATCTGTTTCTGGTAGATGACATTTACTTGCTAAAGGCAAATTGGAATTAACATTATATACTATGAACGGCCCAAAATGTATTTTAAACTATTCATATTGATTTTCTTTCATGTCAAAATTATCTATTAGTACTGAAGTCTTCATCATTGATAATCAAAACAATCAGTTGTTCCCCTAATGAATCTGTTCCAAAGACAGAGGCAAAGGTGTTATGAGCTCAAACTATAGCAACGATTACGTAACATATAGGAATATGTACCTTTAATTTAGGAAAAAGCCCAACATACAAGAATAATACAACAGTGGTGTACCCATTCTCCTTTCTTAATAAATGTAATTTTTTTTAGCTATCATTATAAAAGTTACTTAAATACTAAATTCAGATTAAGACAATTCCTTCAGGTTTTCATTAAATGTTTATTATTTGAAACTTTTTTATAGTAATTAATGAAATTTTTAAATATCTTTTATCAAATCTTATTTGACAACTTGTGCAGAATACGTGCATCTATTATATCGGGTTAAATGGAATAATTTCTCTATTGCTTTTCATCATATTCCTTATGTTCAATTTTAGATTTACGAGAAAATCAGAAAATAAGATTGATGTAACATTAATGCAGTCGCTAATTGTTGAGGCATTCATTGAATATTATGGATTTACACCGTTTTGGAATATGAGCTAATGCAAGGATAGTTATAATTTTAATAATAAAACAAAAGAAACGTTTTTAAGCAATAGATTATCCAAGGCCTGTAAAAGCTATTATATTGAAAATGTAATTTTAACTTATAAAATTGATAGTCACCAATACCTAAAGAATAATTTTTTATAAATCGCCAGCAGAATATTATGTATGTTAAATTATAATGCTTAAAATGTCAATAAGGTGTGACAATATGAGTATAACGTAATTAAATGTTTTATAGCAAAAGGAATAATTTTCTTAGTATTTTTTTTTTTAAAATTTTATGTATCTAACATAAACAGCTTTTCCTTCTTTTTGGTTATATTGAGGTTACAAGACTTAGTACCTGTCGGGGTTGCATTTTATAAATGAAAACAATACTAATTCAAGAGCTCTAGCAACTCTAATTCAGAAACTTCATTAAATTAAATTAAATTTATTAATTCTGTTTAATATAATATAATTAAAGTAGTGAAACAACACACATGATCTTGGCATGAAAAAATATAGATAACTTATTAAAGCAAAAGTAATAAATAAGATTCATCAAAGTGTCCAGAAATCTAGAATTGTAGTTGTTTTTTAACGTCACACTAGAAGCAGCAGGGGAGTGCATTGGTATTGAAATACGTTATTTGAACCTCAGTCAGAGTGATTAAGTAAGACACCTGAATAATTCTTCTCCCCAAAAAGAAATCATTTTAATTTTCAAACTACACGCTAGAGAGGAAGTTGAGCCTAGATAGTTGAACGTTTATCAGACTCGGCTACATGGAGAGTCTTACTTATATATAAGCACGAACCCACAACTCGATGAAACTGGGTTCGCGATCATGTTTCACTAGGTTACCACGACCACCAGATGCTGAAAAAATATAATCAGTTCATTAAAATTGTTTTGTATTTACTTACAAAAGTTTTGAAATGTTTGTAATTAT
Organism: Nephila pilipes; assembly: GCA_019974015.1. Classification (NCBI taxonomy): domain Eukaryota; kingdom Metazoa; phylum Arthropoda; class Arachnida; order Araneae; family Nephilidae; genus Nephila; species Nephila pilipes. Next base: position 13,110 of record BMAW01123342.1, read on the forward strand.
GATTTATAACTATCTTTTCAATTTTGTTTTAAGCGAAATTTTTTGTCTTTGTTTCCTTCTTAATATATTTATATTTGTTGCCATAGTTTTACAGTTCTATGAACCTTAGTGAGAGAAAACATCTTAATCGTGCTAGTAATTCTCTTAACATTCAATTGCCACCAAAAGTGCTTCATTTATAAAACTCCGTTTGAAAAAAAACATGACAGCGTTACTCTTTAGATGTAGGAAGTTCCTTAGAATTTTAACCGTCAAAATTAACCTTCCTACAAGGCAATGAGATTTTAAATATCGGAAAATAAAGTCATGCTTTTAGACTAGATTGCTTATTTTTATTCGAAAATACTTTTTCACTTTTTGGCTAATTTTCTAAACTGAAATTCTTCTTGGCATGTCAAAATAATTTGTAAATTCAAGGAAAGATTATAGAACATTTTCCATAACTTGTCAGATTCAGAAAACAAGTCCTTCATCTTACGACATCCTCAGATTTGAAAAATTCCCATTAAATTGGGATATCCATTTCGTAATTATTAAATGATGGTTTCATTAAACTCAAAACTAAATTAACGTTTATTGCTAAAATTTTTAAGCAGACAACAAAAGAAGTGTAATTTTTTCTTGCATAAAATTAAAATTACTTATTGTAGTATGGAATAAGTAATCAATTTAAGTTATAGCTGCATCTTAAAATTAACATTAAACAATAGTTATAGTTTTACTCTTACCTTTCATTTATACTGTATTGTACTAAAATAATAAGAAAAGAATATAAATGCATAAATGTGAAGTAAAAAACTATTTTCTGTGATCAAGTCATAAACCAAAAGTAATGTATTGAAAATGAGCAATATTTTTTTAGAAAAAATTTTTCATATATATAAGATTGCTTTAGTACAACGACAAAGAGCACTTTTCTTATCCAAGAATGTTAGGAATGGCTTTGTTTTCTTCGACACTCTTAGACGAAAGATTGTTGTGCATAGGATACATTTTTTCAGGAGTAAATAACTTCGACGAACTATTATTTTTATAATAAGGGCATAAATAATCAATTAAACACTCATCAAGTGCTTGCAACTTCACGTCATAATTGTCTGGTGGTAGAAAACAATGATATTCCTTCAATTTAGCAATTGTTTGAATTCAATTTTTTTTATTTTCTTTTATTTACACTAAATCAAAATAAACGAGTTTAAGCTTTAATTTACTGGGCAAATAAATTTCTTGAAAATGCTGAATGGTAGTTAGAAGAGAGATAAATCAAGATAAATATGCAATATTAGATCATATCAAGAAAAAAAATGAAATCTGTAAAGCAGATCAAAAATGCAAAATTATAAAATATTTAAAATAATTAATAATTTGCTTATTATAATTGGGCTTTTATAAAGTAATACTCATTCTAGAATTATTTTACAATTCTACGTGAAAATTATTTTAGCTATCATGTTCCAAATTTAATTCGAATATTAAATTTACCTCTTAAAATAATCCAGATAAAATATTACAGGGGTAAAAATAGTTTGAAAACATATGAATTTGCAAACAAAGTTTGTTTGAGTGATAATTTCTTCATTTATTAACATTTTTTGGGACACAATGAAATTGCTTCAATACTTTCACTTCCTGATACATAAGCTAAGTATTACGTTAGTTTCTTTAGTTCATAAGTCATGATACTGGAAACCAAGAAGACATGCTTGGAGGTGTAGTTAAAATCAACGAGTTTATATATAATCTCAGTTAAACAAAACTGGATCTAGAAGTGCTGATGTTGGCAAAAGTATTTATGACCACCTGTAAATAAATATACACAGGTGGGGTCATAAAATATGCATTATATATGAGCATTACTAACGTGACTTTAATATTTGTGAATCTTTTAAAATGTAATTTCGAAAATTGAATTCAAATGTTTAGTCAGTGTTTCTTGAAATTCGTTTTCTCTAAATTTTTTGTATTTTAAGTGATAATCATCTCTTCTTATAAATGTAAGTATATTATGTATACAGCTAAGCAAAAAGAGATTTTCATTAGATCATAACAATCTGCTTGTAATAGAATAAAGATTTCTTCACATTTTAGTAAACTCAAATAAATAACAAAAAACTGTTAAAGATTTCATGCAGCAAGCAAGACAATTATAAAACTGTTCTTGAAAATTAAGATTGGTCTATCCGCGACCCTTGTCTGCTTGATCCTCTTGAGGTTTTCCTCCTCAAGACGACTGATAATTGGCAAAGGTCATGAACTCTTCCTAGATACAAAATAGGCGTAAAATAACATTTGTAGATATTCCGTTAAAAAAGATTAATACTGATATAGTATCCCATTTTTATTTGGCACGTAATCATGATATCACAATTTGAGAAAATTGTTCAAGAAACTTTTAAAAGTACTTAAACAAACTCATATTTATTCAAAAAATTCATTGCTCTATGAAATTTGTAGAAATATTTACATAAAAATGAACCAAGAAACTAATAATATTTGAAGATAAAATCTTAGAAGTAAGAATTTTGCATCATTTCAGTCCTACGTGTCAAAAGGCTCACTTAAACAAAAAAAAATCTGTCGAATGATTTATTTTTGTAGTATCTGCTGCGATAAATAAAGGGCAGTAGATTAAAATAGAGATTTAAAATTTTCAGTAAAAATTTTAGTAATCATTAAAAGTGATAAAATATTTTTATATTCATATTTTTTCTTATCTCCATTCTAAACATTTTTGCTTCAATAAACGCTATTCTTAACGAAGAAAAATCGGGGAATGTCTGAGAGGAATGGATTCTTGTTTATGGATTATTTTCTCATTTTTTTCTTGTGGGTTTGTTAAGTTAGACTGTGTGCAGCCATTGAAACAAGTCAATCTTGAACTCTTGAGAAAAGGTGTATTATGTTTGGAAATCAGATTGTAGAATTTGGACTAGAATGCTGCTGGAGAGATTTATATTGATTCCGTTCGTCAGAACAACTAATGAGTCGTTGAACCTACATCACTTGTTGTAAAATCGGAATGAAATTGTACTTCTTGAAAGGTTTGAGATAGGAAAAGCTACTTTCATCAAGATGAAAATATACTGCACACGGACAATGGGGAATAAAAAAATGTATATATGAATGAGCCTTCTTCAGAGTCGTTTGGGGTAGTTAAATGACAGTTTTTTTATTGTATTGAAAGTTGAATCATGTCTATCTAATCAACAGGTTAGAAGAGGATAATTGGTATAACTGTTGAAGGCCAAGACTGGTAGACAGACTTACCACTTGAAAATTTATAATTAGCTTTTTTTATTTGATAGATGTTCAATATCTCCATTAGACTTTTTGGGAAGATGAAAAGCTGACTTCATTTTAGAGAATATACATTCTGTTGATGAGCTAAATTCTGGTAGTAGTTTATTGGGGACGTAATAGGGAGACGATTCCTGTTCAAAACAAAAAATGAGTGAATGCAAATTAGAGTGACATAGTACTAACCGGAAGCATGTAAGATATCATCGACAAAATTATTGCTACTTGAGAATTTGAGTTTCCTTTCGAAGTTATATCTCCATTCGGACTTGATTTTTTTAAATTTCCTGACCTTGAAATGTTATCACTCTTTGAGTAAACATCCTGCCCCACATGACAAGAGAAAGGTTTTCTTTATTGTGAAAAAGTGGACATGTGATTCTAGATGCTGCTTTTGTGCAAACCGCTCAAATACACTCTCGCATTCAAACTGTTTTTCTGCATAATGGATTGTCTTCCTTGATTTCTTACATTTCTTGTCATATATCTAGCATACTTGATGGTTTCCCTTATTGTAACATTCAAATATGTGATAATTGATTATGTTTCTGTGCAAAACGCTTTGTACATGAATGGCATTCAAACTGTTTTCTTCAGTATGGATTGTCCTGTGCGCACTTTTAAATATTTTTTTCTTTTCAATTTCTTATCACATACCTGACATGTAAAGTCATTTCTTCGGTATGAATACGCCTCTGGATATTTGGTTATGTTTGGGTAAATATCATGATAAGCGGAAACAAAGAATCTCATTCTAAAGGAAACTTTTTTTGATTGTTGAAATTTGGCTTCAGTGGTCGTTGCCGGGTTGCGAGGATTCGATAACATGTCAATATTATTCAAATCCGGTTGTCGTAAAGAAAATAAACTATTCGTTGCAAACGTAGATTCAGTACTAAATTGGGCACTTTTTTACTAACAGCTCAAACTACTGAATCATCAACAAATCAGTTGATAAACAATCATATGTTATTATAGAGTTTATTATTAATGCTAGTGCTTATATATTCCTCCGTTCTTTTGGATAGCCAGCATATTTTTTCTATATAACATGAAGCCGGTATAATTGTAGCCAAGTTCCGCTGTGTATGGGATACTGTTCCAAAAGGTAAGAATTTCTAATCATTAATATAAGTAGACTACCTTTAGTATCGATGAAATACGTACATCGTGTGCTATTCTGCATAGAAATATTTCATGTGCATGTTCTTGCTTGCATAATACGGAGTGAGATATAAGATATTAAAATTATTTCTTCTTTACATTTGTCATATAAGTTAGCACCTTTTTTTGATCTGAGGGAAATGTGTTTCAATCCTGATATATGTATATAAAACCACTCACAAAAAATCATTTTTCATTACTATACATAAAATATAAGAATAAATTAATAGTATAAAGACCATAAAAAGATTTTAAATGCCAATGATAGGAGGATTATATAAAAAATATTTCAATGTAAATAATTAAGACAAACAATTTATGAAAACAACCAATTTAATATAAATTAGATTATGCATCAAAACATTACAAATTAATACAATTATAACTGAAATTGCTACAAAGGTTGCCAAGTTGCTAAGACAAAACCTAAAATATAAACATTTAAGTATTAAAACAAAAGAATATTTTAGTTTTTGTTTGATATAAGATTTACACTTTTTCTAAACTAATTTTTTATTTCAAAAGAAAATCTAACAATTTTGTGAAG
>BMAW01123363.1:0-19924 GCA_019974015.1 Nephila pilipes
TATATATATATATATATATATATATATATATATATATATATATATATTATACACAGAGAGAGAAATAAAGCTATATACTAAGCTATTTTCCTTACAATTGTACCAAATGACTAAATGTCTTTCAGACAAATGTCGTTAGTTGGGGTTTCCAGCAAAACATATTTAGAATTTTTTATTGTACTTGTTCCGCTACAACACTTTAGTTCAACATAACTATAATTTTAAGCAATTGTTTCGGTTTTTATTTTCAATACATCCAAAAATTCCTCAATAATTTTTAAATTTGTTTACCGTTGGTTTTGTCAATATATCAATTATGCTAGCTAAATATGACTAAGTGGTTCTTAAATACAGGTTATTTGAAAAAAAAATGTTCGTGGGTGGGCTTATACTTTTTTAAACACAATTTCTCTATATTTGATTTGGTCTCGATGTCTCATAATATTATTCGTATATAATTATTAACGTAGATTAATTCCATCAAAACAACATTGAAAATGAAAATATCAACTTCTCACCACACCCGATAGTAAACTTATGACCATTAAACTCAATCCATTAGTGTGTTCCACAGAACCTTAAAGCAAGCCAATAAATTCAAATAAAAATTTTTCAAAGAAAAAAAAAAAAAAAATTAAGCCATTTGTGCCTAATATAACTTTTCACAATATTTATGAAACTTTTTAAAAGACTTCCATTAATTTCATTTTTCAATTCATTAAGTTTTCTATATTTATTTTATTACAATAATCGATGAGCATCCATCCAAAGCATCATAAGAACTAACAGTGGAAACACAGAATATCCAGAAAGTATAGTATTTATTTTGAAATGCGTTATCAAAGCTCTAATAAATAATAATTTTGAATAAACCATTAAATTAAAAAAAAATTAAATAAATATGTAATTAATATAAAATTACTAAAAGCATAAACAAAATTTAAAATTAAATTTAAATAAGTTATTTTATATTTTACGATTTTTCGTGAAATTTTGATTTTCACTTTTAATCTAGATGAACAATTTAGTTTTTTTGAGATTCATGCTAATATTATGGACAGAAGCGTCATTGTTTCTGATGTTCTTTAGAAGTCATTTATATAAACATATGCGTTCGCTATCACGAAAAATTAAGACTATCCTTATTTAGATATTATCATTCTTGAGCAGATATAAACATTATCGTTGTCTTTTTGAATTCATTTTTGTTAAAAAATTCTATTTATACCTAGAAAAAAAATATTTTGCAGTTTATTTTCTTACTTGAAAAGGATATTTAAACCTCGCGATGATTAGAGTAAATCATTTTTATACCTTTTTTAAGTTAATTGTAAAATAATAATTAAAATAAAGGATTTGTAGATAATTGAAATAAGAAAACAAAATGCTGAAAATAATCCATTGCATGTTTACATATGTTATCAAACAATAAATTAAATTTTTATTCATAGCATAATAATTTCAAAGTTTGTTTAGTTTTAAAGTAATAATCATAAATCAAGGTAAATATTTAATTAGTATCCGCTTTGCTACGATAAACAGCTATTTAAAAGTATTTTATTACACTACGATACACCATTAATGTTGAAACGCTTACTCTTTTATCGTGTTCTCCTTGGTGAGAATCATTAAATATTTGAGCATAAATACACATGGGCTTTGATTCAAACAACAAGTTGAATCAAATCTTAAATAAATATTTACACTGATTTAAACAGAGAGAATGATCGACTTTGAAGCAAGCATCATTTTTCCCTTGAAAGTTTAGACGCATTTTAGTTCGGTAATATCATCTTTAACATGATTTAATAAAATAATAATCTCTGTTCAACGCAAAGTCCAATTTTAAAATCTTAATATTAGTGAGATCAATCAAAAATATGTTTATTTAAGCCGGTCTTATCAATTAATAAATTTAACCAAAAGATAATCTTAGGAATAAGTTTAAACTCATGATTTATGCAGTGTTTACTTTTAATTAAAATTTTTTCCATTTTGATGTTCTTATTTTATTACTTCAGCGAGAAAGAAAAATGTTTGTTCTGTTAAATTTAAACATGCTAAATCATTTTTAAATACTTCAAATAATATTGCAGTAATTAAAAATTTTAAAGTAATGCTATTTCATTTAAAAAACAGTAACATAAGTGCAACTCGTACAACAAGAACCAAGTGATCGACAAGTAATTAAAATAAGCTGTGATTAAGTGTTTTAATTAGTTACGAAATTAATTGAAATTGAAGTATTTTTCTTACAAATTTTGAATGGAAAATATTAAAACCGAAAGAACATTTTTATTATTGTACTCTAAATTTTTCAGAGTATGGTACACATTTATATACGATGAGAATATAACCAAACAGCATTAAGAAATTTTTAAACATGTAAAAAACATTCAAAAAGAAAATAAGTCAGATATGAAAAATATAACGTATAAAGTGAGTTAGATAGAAATTCGAATATAGAATATCTTCATAATATATAAGTTAATACATAAAATGTTATATATATATATATTAATAGTAATGAAGAAAATGTTTAATATACAAATAATAATGAAGAAAATGTTTAATATGCTAATTATAAAACAGAAAATTTTGTACTTAAATATTAATAAAGGAAATACCATTTAGTGTTACATACGAGAACAGTTCTAAATTTACATATGTAAGATATGCAAAAAGCAGATTATTGTTTTTTCACAAATTATTTACTTCTCAGTGTAGTCCTTTTTAGAGATATAGAAATCTCTTAACACTTCTGTCATTTTCAATGTCTTCAAAAATAGGAATTGTGCTGCTTTTTCTACTCAGCTTCGACCGATTAAAATCTTGTTCTTTTAATGCAGACACCACCTTAGGAAATCGATAAAAGTCGCATGGTGAAAGATCCGGCGAATAAGGATGATGATATAACACTGGGGTGTTGTACTTGACTAGAAACCTTTTGACGTACAATATAAATGAGATGGTGCATTTTCATGGATGGAAACGTTTGCCGTACGGATTCTTTGTTAATTCCTACAATCTCAACAATCTGACGAAAACTTAGCCGACAGTCAGATCGAACCAGATTACCAATTTTTTCATTCTGTCTTACGTTGTCGTGTGGAAGGGCAACACAGGCGTGGATCAATTTCAACGTCTTCTGCACCATCTTGAAAACACTTAAATCACTCAAAAACATATGATCGCGATATACATGCCACATACTTCTTTCAATAAATTAAAAGTTTCAGTAGCGGTCTTTCAAGTTTCATGTAAAATTTCACAAATCGTTGCTCACTTATTTTTCCAGCGAAACAAAAATAGTAGTAATAATGCGAATGTATGCTACGAGTATACGGATTTGCATGCAGAAGCGAGAGGCACTGTATTCGAAAGATAAGACTTCACACTAAACAGCTGTCGGTCGCTGGAGTTTGGCGTATGCGTACTTCTTCTGTAACAACTCATCCCGTAATTCAGTTGACATACTTATGTGTAGCTTAATTTCGATAATTATATAGACATATTTGAATTTTTTTTTTTAATTTTGTAATGCATCATTAAGTTTTATGACACCCTCTTTCAGAGTATACAATGTTCAGAATTTAATTACAGTTTTCATATTTACTAGGCTCAAAAGTTATATCCAGTTTATATCATAATAACCATCTCTATATTCTTAAATTCAAATTCCTACAATACTAATACAGCAAAGAACTATCAGAACAATAAACTAACTAGCATCTAATAAAATTATTCTTTTAAAACACACTTGTATAGTTTTTCTTTATACATCTTTAAAAAATGCTTACATTTATCATTTTAAAATCAGATAGCTAGCAGTGAATGATGAATTTTACCTTTTTCCTCACATGAAACAAAATTTACAAATTGAAATTTACTAAGGTAAGGTTTTTTTCGTAACAAAAAGAGTATAAAAGGGGAAAGGTAATAGCGAATATAACAAATTAACAACTAATTTCAAAACATATAACATGTAATAATAACATTTATATATGGAACAGCAATCAAATTTTTTTATAGGAAAATGCAAAAAAAAAAAAAAAAAAATTCTCTTTTTTTTATTTAAATAGGCTTCGGTGCTTCATTTATATATTTTTTAAAAGATTTTACCTTCTTTTTGAAGGAATTTTAATGCCAAAGACAAGGGGAAATACATATCTTATAACAACATATTTCGTTCCATTACTTATCCCCAACGATTTATTCACTAAGCTATTCATTAAGCTAAAGAATGGGGGGGGGGGGTAGAAATATCCTTTTGCTTTCAAATTTACAAACGCTTATCTAGATTTCCCGTTTCAGCCCTTTATTCCTTTTACCTTCCTCAGCGACATTCAAAGATATACTACCAGAGATTTATAATCCTATAATGCAAAGAGAGAGAGAGAGAGAAAAGCGGAAGAGCAGGAAAAAATAAATAACACGTGAAATGCTTTGAAAAGGCATTTAATATTACAAAGTTACATAAATCGGATTACCTTCAGAATTGGGATAAAGAAGAGCCTGATGGAGAATTTCTAGGTTGTATTCTCGTTAAAAAGGGGTTTTCTTCCGTGCTTTTATCATGAGAATTTAAAACGAATTTTAAAAAAATTGAAATCGAAAACGTTTTTGCAGAATATGATTTTTTGTACTATGAATGTATTGTGGATAAGCGAGAAACAAATGTTTTATTTTTTTAAAAATAATTGCATTCTGTTTTAATTGAAATATCAGTATTATTATATTATTTTGCGTTAAATTATTTAATAAATCGTTTGAGTATCAAATGAATTTTTTTTTGAAACTGTAAAACAAACGCAAACATTTTTGTATAGTAATAATTTTTTTTATCAAGCTTCTAAAAATAGTGAGCTACAGTATATATATATATATATATATATATATATATATATATATATATTAAATTTGAACTAAAGCTTGTTCTGTTCTTTTTTATTCCATATAATATAAATATTTCGTCAATAGTAATATTCACACAGTCTTTTTATATAAATAATTAGAACCTTGAAATTACGGTTAAAATCAAAAACAAAGTAAACTCCTACATTTTACATTCATAACCTATTGTCTTTATTTCTTTTCCAAAAAAAAATTGTTTTAATTTATCTGTCACCGGATGAATTCACAGAGATGTGACGTAAATTATATTAATTTCTTCAAATCGTTTGCTTTTAATAAATTAACAGGATATTATCATAATAAACCTTTTAACTTAAAGTCCTTATTAGAATTGAAATTTAGTTCAGAAAATCTATTAACTAAGAAGTACAAAGTAAGTATAAACTAACACAAACATTTCAGTTTTGTCTAAATAATGGAAATTTGTTCAGCAGCATACTACGGTAACTTTCCGAAACTTATAAGTGGATAAAAACTGAAGTTCCCTTTTGCTTATAATTAATTTTTTCACAGATAGTTTCCAGTTAAAAATAATCAAAAACAACAAAAAATATATTTTGTTAAATTTCAAAAATACTTTTTGAATATATTACCCATTTTACTTTTCCTAATAATGAGTAGTTTTGATTTTAATTTTGGCGAAACGTTTTAAACATACAACATAGAAATGAGTCAGTTGTAATTAATAAATTGTATGATGCATGAGAAATACGAATAAACTCAGTTGAAAAATCATCAAAATGCGGAATAATGTTTTTAATTGCTTAAATTATATCCTATATAGGATTTGAAAAGAAGAAAAAACGTTAGCATCCAATTTCAAGATAATCAAATATACAATAAGTTAGGTAACTGCAATAAATGTCTGAATAAAGGAATATGCCTCAACTACTTCAATTAAGGTTATTTGATTGTTAAAGCAAACATTTTGATGTAACAATGCATATTCATGAACTTAAGCAGATAAAAAAATAAAGCATTTCCTCAAACTTCTTATACATTGAGAAAAGGTTATGATTATGAATGAAGCAAATAAATTAACAAAGGAATAAAGATCATAGTTGAACACTGATTAGTTGAGGAGGTGTTTACCTGAGGAACAGACTCTGATTACTTAAGTGCTTCATCTCATGTTCTTTATGTTTTGTTAAAATCTTTATTCATCTGAGCTGGTTCAGTAGTTGGTTTTATTGGCATAAAGGCCTGAGATGAAATCTTGTTTACATACATTAATTTACATTAAATCCCTACTCGTTAATTTATTTTCTCATTAAAATTAAATAACACGTTAATTTACAAAAAAAAAAAAAAAAAAAATTGTATTTGTGTTGTAGGCAAAACTTTGCAAATCTAAAGGGGAGGAAAGGGGAATGAAATGACAAGGAGGAAATTCGAAAGTAAAGAATATATCTAAAGCATCCGGGGGGGGGGGAAGTTGCTTGACTTTATTAAAGATAGCAAACATTATTGAAGAAATTAATTTCAATCGATAAATTTATTTTATGTTTAATTTAAAGCGCTTGTTAATTTACATCAAATCTCGTATTTACGATTTAAATACAACTTTGCAAAGGCAAGGAAAAAAAGCAAGATGAATTGAATAAGAGAAATATCAAAAATAGAGGAGAATCTCTAGGTTATCTAGGGTGCACGCCACCTGCATGTAAAGAAGACAGCAAACCCCAAGGGAGAAATAAAAGTTCAATTGGCCATCTAGAGGTTACAAGACTTGTTGCTAGTAAAAAAAAATGGAAGTCACATTATTATATTGGCATCCTTTATATTTTGTTCGCGCATTGTGAGTAACGATACATTTACTCGGTTATATAGTAATATAAACGAGTGAAAAGTTTCTGTTTTGTCCGTGTATTAAGGCAGTAAAACGCAGACATGTAATATTATAATAATAACACTGGTAAAAAACGAATTTTTTGAACATGGGTTTTCTTACAAACTTCACACTTTGCGAAACATAATTTCTTATACCGTAAATTTTAGGATCAAAAGGGAACGTTGAGTCTAATTGAATTTACTCAATAATTCGTTTTAATATTTTTTTATTATTTACATTTATTAAATTGATCTTCTAAAATAAATACGTGTTCAATTTTTAGCCCAATTAAGCATAATGTTAATAAATTAAGCTACATATAAAAATTAAAGCAAAAGATTAATTATGCTATTAAATTAAATATATTTCAGCTATTTGTAATCAAAATTAAGGTAAGAGATAAATTATTAAACGACGTATTTGGCAATTTGGTGAGAATATTGGCGTAAAATTTAATTTTTTAAATAATTAGCTTTCATCAATAAATTTTTATTAATTAAAATTAAATTATCGTATTATCATCACAAACAATGGTGTATATAAAATTTCAGCCCAATAAGTGCTTTAAAATATAAGAAAAAAAGCTTTTAAATATTTGAACTAGACACAGTTGCAATGTGAGTTTAAGAAAGCCCATTAATAAAGAGGCAAATCAATTACTATCTACTCTTATATTGTTTTGATTCAGGTTCCAAAAAAATCTTGATACATATTCATAACCAGTTAATTTGCATTTCTTGGGGTTTTCAGCAATTTTCTTTCTATCTCCTAAGGTCATCTTCGTTTTAATCTAAATAAATTGTTATAACCCGTCCACTCCCAGCGTATTAAATGCGATACGCTGGCGTTTGCTCTCGTGTGCCCAGCGTATCTATAGAGATACGCTTCAGGAGATATGGGCTTGGATTTCCCTTCTGACTATCAGGAGGGGGGTAATTATTAAAAGCTCGTGTTGCGGCGCTGCTCTTTAAATATAATGACATGATTTAAAAAGTGAACATGCTTTCGGTTTGCTTTTTTCTTTCTTCCTTGCTTCTTAAAAGTTCGGAGAAGAATTTATGGCCCTTTATGGGGGTTAGGGCTTTTGGTAGCAGATGTTCTCAGCTGTTCGTTTCATTAGGTCGGTTTTTATTTGTAACGACAGTCATGAAGAAAAGAAAGTATATATCTGATAGGGAGACTTACGAAATAATGAATGAATCTGACAGTGATGTTAGCGAAAATATTCCAACTCTGCACATCGCCTTTAAAGGAGAAAAAAAAAAGGAAGTAAAAGATGTGCCCTTTGCTCAAAATATTGCTTGAAGCTTCAAAAGTTGACAAAATATGTGTGTAAGACATGTGACGTTTGACTATGCATTTGAATTTTATTTTTTATAAAAAATACAACGCAGCGAAATAACATTCATTTTTTATATCTTAATATTTCATGTAATAGTATATCATTACACCATGAAATTTATGTAAGAAATATAAGTATACTTTGTACTTTCGTAAAATATATGCTTTTTATGTAATAATTTTATGTATGAAACATACAATTTTAGATTAAATCTTTTTTTTATATATATATTAAGTTTAATGCATTTTAAATAATATATGTAAAACCCAAAATTTTCTAACGAATAGATGATTTTAGAGGAATTTTTTTCGCGAATTAGGCTTAATATCTAAAATCGTTTGGGCACAGCATAACACTCCGCGGTATTAAACCGCGGGCACAGGGAAATACCTTTTTTTTTCTCTCTCCCTTAGTGAAAGGGATAATCGATAAATCATTATCATTCTAATATTTTTTATTCGACTCTAAATTTGAGGTTTACTGCGTATAATTCTTTTGTATTAACCACGGATTTTGATAGATTCTTTTACGTGACAAAGCATTACAGCTTTTATTAAGAAATTCATATATTTAAACTATTAATATTCTATTTTGCCGCAACCAGACGGTGAAGGAAATAATATTAAAAATATTTATAAAAAACAAGAAAATAGTTCTATTCCTTCAAATAGTGATGAATAGTGTAATAAATGGAAATTATTGATTAATACAAAACATTATAAAGTTCAGTAAGAACATTTATTTTATATTTTCCTTTTAACTTAATTAAATCGCAATTCAAATGATCGAAATCATTTAAAGAAACAAATATAAAATAAATAGTTATAAGCTTTTATGTACAAAGGTGGTTCAGACAGTTCTTGAATTAGAAGACAGATGACATAATTAAGGTGAATTGTTGATACCATTGAGTGCTGCCATTTGTTAAATGGAACCGAAATAAATTTAATATTGATTATAAGGTTTGATTAGGATATAATTTGCTGCCAAATCACAATTTGAAATTGACGAGTTATCAATGTCATTGTCTGTCGAGTCATCACTTCGATGATGAATCGATTCATCGTTACACACCGGAATCACCATAACAATGAGTTACTTTAGGTGAATTTGCACCCAAAAGGCGAGGATGATTAAATAAATCATTTGAATTTTCATGAATAGTTTCAATAATAAATAATTTTTGCGATCAATAAACTGGATATAATCAATTAATTAAAATAAATAACATAAATTTTGCTTCTGAAAATAAAATACAACTAACAATAATTGATAAATATTTAAGACAAAAATTTATATATATCTATTTGAAATGAACAAATATTAGCTATTTGAAGAGAATAATGAAGAGAATTTCATTTTTGGTATGTAATAGAAAGCATGTTGATTGATTACTTTTCCAAAAAGAACTCAAGCACAAAAATCCAATAAAAGATTAGAATTTCACATTAAAAATACTTTATTTACACATGTATTGTGCGATAATGCAAAAGGGATATCGCTAATAATTTTGAAAATCTCATTGAATGTATATTAAAAAGAATTATCGTACAAAGGGAATACAAACAGTGTCACAGGAAATCCCATAATTATTTTATTCTGAATTCTGAAGCAACACAGAAGGTATATTTAACAGATACTTATATAGTTTTAATAAAATTAACGGGTTAAAAAAGACGAGTTCATTCAATCTAATAATTAAAGTTCCCATAATACTTAAAAGGAAATAAATTCTGTAATGGAATTTCGATTTTGCGTACGAAGGAATTCAGAAATAACCAAATTTTCCTCTATATTCATTCTTTTTTTAGTGTAAAACTAAATTAAAACGCATTGGTTATAATTAAATAGTCATTTTCTAGTGAAAAAGATTAACAATAAAATACTTTACTTTTGTTACAGTTAAGAGTTTCTGTGAATAAAGAACTTTCAAAGGTATTAGAAGCATTAATTAAAAAATTTTTTTAAATAAAGCTTAAAACCTTTTATAAAATATATTTTATTTACATTAGTTGTAATAAAAAATTGATTTTTAAGAGCAAAAGTTCTATCTCAGCACATTTTAATTTAAAATGCTATTCTTATTTAAGATAAAAATTAATTCATCTATACGAGTAAAATTTACATTTAGTTCATCTATATATTAGGTTTATTAGAAAGTTTTGTCCGTTAGTGAAGCAAAAGAAAATAATCCCTTTGCTGTGCATTCAGTAATATTTATAGTTCAAAATAATTACTATTGGGACTTATGACACCATGCTAACGTGATGGGTATTTGAAAATATAATTTTAAAAAAATACCTTGACTGTAAAGAGAAATAATTTAAATAATGCTTAGTTGGTGTCTGCAACAGTTTTGGGTTTTTTCCCCTTCAAAAATTATTGGAAGAAGAGAAACAGGGGATAATCTGAAGTTGCTACGTCCGGATAGTATGCTGAGTACTAAAAATACTTCAGTCTAGCTCTGTGATTTTCTGACGAATCGGCAAAACAGAATGAAATTTAGAATTACCATGATGCAGTTGACGTGATTATTATCGAACATCACTGATTTAATGACAATACCTCTCCGAACTGAACTTTTCGTTTGGTTAATCGTTTCACCACATACATAGCATTCGCTTATTCAGACTCAAACTTCGTTTAGAGGGGGAAAAGACGGGATGATATGGTTTTTTTTCCTTATGATATTTTCGTCGGTAATCTACTTTTCATTTGAGAAGTGTATTAAGTATTATTTTTGAGCGTGTATTTTTCCGGCAATGTTTATATTTCTGTCAGAAAGTTGATTCGAATAAATGTTGTTTCAGTGCAGCACATGGTCTATTATTGATATACGTCTTAGTTTTGAGAATCGAAGAATTGACAAGAACGATACATAAGCTTTTGCCTTTTTCTGTTAAGACCACGCTACGATGCAAAAAGTCCTTGATACCTAGTTTCATTTTATTATAATTAGGGATACATTAACAAATTTTGGATTTAGATTTGATTTAATTATTTTTAACGTCGTAATTAGAAGCAGTACAAGGGCTATTGACAACGGAGCTCGTAATTTTCAACCTCGGTTAAGTGATGAGGAAGATACCTCATTTGGCATCTCCATTTCCAAATGTTTTCACTTCGCCAAAGAGAGGGCTTTGGAATTCTACCAGATTTAATGTGCATCAATCAAATTGCACTGTAGGTCTAGAGTAGCATCAGGTAATCTAATCTAACAAATGTCTTGACGAAAATAATGCCGACCGCGAATTCATGACCATGGCCACTTAGCTACCATGACCACTATAAATTTTTGGAAATGTAAGGGAGCTTATTTAAACTTTTTCTTAAGTATTTAATTCGTTCCCAGTTTGGAAAATGTTTCGATACATATACTTTCGTATTAATTTTCGATCACGTATTATGCGCAGTGCTACGATCAAACGGTCGCTGAAAGTGGCAGCTGTTTTCATACGAGTTGCTTTTGAAAATGCCACCCTTTATCTGATGTTGATAAGGATAGCTCACTCGCTTTGAAAGATAGTCCTTTAAAAATTACTTGCAGTATATTAATGTAATGTATACATCAATTCTAAATTCCCTTTTAAATAACTGAGTAAATTAATTAGATGTATTCATTTGTAAAATATCGAATTTAATTTATGTTGATAATTAAGTATATTAATGTAATATGTACATGAATTTTAAAGGCCATTTTAAATAATTATTTAAATGATAAATATTAGATGCATTAATTTCTAAATTATTAAATTTAATTCATCTAAATAAATATTCTCAATTCGAAACTTTACAAAACATTTAATTGTTACAATTACTTAAAACTCTTTTTGTGAGTGATACATTTTAAAACAGAGAATTATATATATATATATATATATATATATTTATTTTACAACAGAACCATTTCAATAACATACTCCAGCAAAGTTACACAAGAAAAATAGCTAGATCAACAACAATTAGATCAGTAATAGTTTCCCTGACTATGCAAAAAAAATTTATGTTATCCCTACTGCCCTCTTTCGGTTATCAAACTAACTAAATTTTGTAGTGGGTATCGTTTGCAACGCAAATAATGCCGGGTAATATATGAGGGCGAATTCAGCTCTTCAGCAAGCATTGGGGAAATGTTTCGCTTGACGAGTAGGACTCGGCTATAACTATTTGGGTCGAAAAACTTCGGAATAGTTAAAGTCGTTTACGCGTATTAAAGTGCTCTACTCGAATGCGAGCTGAGCTCGCTCATAACCATTAAATGGTTAGTTACCCGAAATCTGTTTATATGTTACCGAATTTAAAGATAATACGTATAGTATTTAAGAAATACACAGCAGTAATGAAATTTTTTTTGACTAAGTTAATTAGAATTGCAACTGGTTCTACAACTTAATTAAATTATTTTTGCTTATTATATAATTAGAGCCACAAAAATCTTTGAATGATAACATAAAATCATTCATTTTATTCTTATTGGTAGTTAAGAAGTAAAATGTAAATACGTAGTGATTAAACTCTTTTAACGAAGAAAAGTTTTATAATACATAAATATTTTATAGATTTATGCAGCGAATAATTATTTGAGCTATAAATAATATCTGGCTTCTATTTTGATTTGCTCATATCTTACCTTCAAAACTGCTTCACATTTCTTAGCCATGTACTCCATTAACTTCTTCATCTTATTGTAGCTATAGCTAGCTATATATGGTTTAAAGTGGAAAACAAATAAAGATTTTTTTGTTATTGAATTTCGCGATGACCTATTCTATCTATTCCATCAAATATTCTATTATATTTAAAACTGAATTTTGAGTCAGCCTTTGTTATAATTTAAATTATTTCCCAAACAAGAATTGTTGAATATGACTTAACTTGTGCTTTCTGTATTTATCAAGTTGCAAATATCAATATTTTGATATATTCCAATTAGAATGTGGAACCATGTAATTATTTCGTTTAGCCTTGTACAAAAATATACCTATGATACCATTTAGTTGATGTAATAGTACACCACCTTACAGGGAAAAGCAACTCCTCCTCACTATAACATTTCCTCCTTACCATGTTTTTCTATCGGAATAAAATATCATGAAAACGTAACTGGATTTTTCTTGAAGGGACGATAAATAAAGCTGGCTTTCCATAGCCGACGTTTCGCAAAAGAAACATTTAATTGTTAATTAGATTAATTTCAGGTGTTATTTCATATACTGTTTTGCAAGATACGTAAGAAAAGGTTTTTTTAATAAAAATTTATTTCTAATAATACTATTTGAATTTTTTTTAAGTCTACCACTTCTTGGTTTTATTAAAAAATTACCTTGTTGCTTAAAATGACGATTCCAAACAATTATTATATGACATAACAGTCAAGACTTTGGGTAACTTCACTGTGACAGCTTCCCTTTTTAAATGATTAATAACATGATTCTGAATATTAATGGAACATTCTTACAACTTCCATATTTTTACTTGAGCACTATATAATAAATATCAATAAAAACGAACTATAAAAAACCCGATTTCTTGTAAATTTACGTTTGAATCGATAAAATTTCGAATACTTGAAATAAGTAATTAAATTACACCAAACTCTCTCTTTCTCTCTCTCACACACACACCTACTTTTAATAAGCTAGAGGAATATATTTGAAAACATAAAATGATACAAAATATGAAATAAAAAAATTGTTGATGCAAATATAAGATGCATACGACATTTGAGTTATTAAAGACTTTTGAGCGTATGAAAATATATAAAAAAAGAAATATATATATAGAAAACCATCAGATATGTGCAACAGCAATACCAATCAGGCGATTAAGGCTTATATATATATATATATATATATATATATATATATATATATATATTTCATTTTTAGAGTTTGTGGTAAACGATTACATTGTATATAAAAAGAAGTTTAGTCTTTTAATAACTCATTTTTCTAATTATTTCTTAGTATTTCTTTCCTTAAAATTATACTTAATGAAATGAAATTACATTCACAATAACATTCATGTACAATAAATTACTTTGCACTGCATATTCTTGTAAAGATGGGAGATTACATTCAAAATACAGAGAATATGCGACAATCCCTAAGTCTTACTCTGAAATGTCTGAATACGTAAAGAAATATTTCTCGAACTTTAATTATTAAAGATTTATTTTTGTCTTATACTCGTCATACATTAGGACCGAAGTGTGGAGCCTGAGTGTGTGTTCTCTGAACACAAAAATTTTGCAATACTCACTTATGATTTATGAGACATACCTGTTATATTTAAGTTCCTCATTTTACCTTTCTTTCAAGAAGCATACATTTAAGAAATATATAACTTTGATAAATTTAAGGCATATTTTCTTCTTTTTAGTTAAAAGTATTCTCGATGTTTATCCTTTCAAAATGAAACCAATGTATAGTTCAAGTTTAAACTGTTATAACTTCCAATTTAAGTGTCTATTTTAAGACCACCGTTCACTAAACTAGACAAGCATTTAACAGCAGTATTTCACATTACAAATACCATATTGTTGGTTTTATAACGTTAACGTTGAACAAGAAGCAACACGAGGGCTATTGGCGACGGATCTGGTATTTTTGAACCTCGGTCAAGTGATGAGTACTATACCTGAGCTCGCACCCCCCCTCTCCTAACCTCCACACCACGCCAATGCGAGGAATTTGAGCCAAGACATATTTAACGTGCTTCTGCCCAGACTACATGGTGAATCTTTGTGTCTTCAAGGCTCGAATTTACGACTCGACGGAAACCGCCAACCACAAGTCCGCTGCCATAACTACTAGGCTACCGCGGCCATCTTACAAATACCATAAGTTGCATTCGACTACTAATCGCTATTTATGTTTCACACTATCTTATAATCATAGTCATTATCAATGATTCGTTAGTTAGTTAATAGTGTATTATGATAAAATTGAGGCAATGAAACAAAAATTTAGTAAAAATTCTTCAATACTTTTATCGAGTTTGAGTGCTAGTTTTAACAGTTCATTAGATTATATATCTTTTATGATAGTTTAGGAGATCGTATAATTGAATTACATGTCGGAAAAAGATTAGCTACTGTTAAACCACGAAAATCTGGGTAATTATAGCAATTACAGCAGATGGTATAAACATTTTTCTTCTACTAGACCCGAGACGATGATTCAATTTAGTCTTATAAGAAACTAACTCAACCATCTCAAATTCAAGTAATAAAAGCTGCAAATAGCCCAAATCAAAAAATCAATAGAGACTATCCAGAACTACTGCATTTCGTCCCTGAAAGCAAACGTTAGATTTTTATTTTTATTACTTTGGTAGTAGAAGATTAAATTAATTCTTTATGAGATTTTCTTTTGCGGTTTCAGTTAATATGAAGTTGCGAAAAGTTATCTGCTTTAGAAAGAAGGCTTAAAAGTTAATGATGTTTCTGAACGTATATTTACATAGTATCACCCCGATTTAGGTTTTATTTTGTTTTCGATATCTTTTTAATAACTAAAGAAACTTTCAAAGCTAACCGACTTTTTTTAAATTAATAAATCTAACGATGAAAAAGATTAATGGGTATTATGTTGCTTGCCACACAAAACTCAAAACCATGAAGAAAGCATCCCAGCCACTTGAAAAAAAATTTCACCATACATATGCCACGATAAGATATGAAAATGATTAGCATTTCAGTGCAGACGCATATAACTATTGATGTAACGCTAACACTAAGGAGAAACAGAATGCGGTTTCGAAAAATATAGAATTGTTCTTTATGCGGTTGTTGTGCGTGAATAGCTTGAGTGTATTTTGTGAGAAGAATATGAGCGTCATTCGAATATATTTCTCATTTCAGGATGAATTGTTGCCTCTGGAGAATGTGAATTATCCTTCTGAGATATCGGTAATAGTGTGGGATGTAACTAAATGGTGGTGGTGGGTATACGTGATTGATGAATTGAGAAAGAAACGGCTGACTGATAGAACCAATTGCGGCAGTTATTGACATTCTTTGCGACAACAACTAATAGTTATTTCATTTTCTTCCTCACTTTACAGAAGGCTATATTTTCAAAACTTTCTCCGTATTGCCTTCTATCAACATTCAAATTGGCTTTGTTATAGTTTGAAATCCTTGGTTTTACATTTTGGATGACCAAAAGATATTTTATATCACTTTCATATAATATATGTTATGTTAATAATTGTACACCATAATTTTTTTCAGGAACCTTCATTTGACTATATATGTTCCATATGAAATGATATATATATTTATATATTTATATTTATATATATTTGGTTTTATAAATATATATATATATATATATATATATAAAACGTAAATAAGTTTAAGATTAATACTGTATATATTTCAATGAATAACTTTGTTCCATAACTCGATATGTTGATTCAATGGGAAATCCGGAAGGTAAGCGAACATAAAAAACAAACAAACAATAGAAGGTCGTAATTTTAAATCAATAAAAATATAAAAATTTATGTAACTACGATGTACTTCCCACTAACTTAAGAGTTCTCTTAATAGTTCCTTCATTATGAATCCCTTTTTTACTGAGTTACAGAAATTGCAATAACTTTTTTATGACAAGAAAGAAACAAAACTAGAAAAACATTGTATGGCTTTGATATCCACGTTTATTTTTGTTTATATTTTGCTGCCTATTGGTGGAACATTTCTGCTTGATTCTGAAGAAGAGAATATCTTAAAATAATATTCTAAGTATGTTCTTTAAATGAAATAATAATTTAATTGAACTTGTCTGTTTCGAAATGTAATGTCTAATCATTCATTCGTAACCTTCGTAGTTTAAGTTTTGTCGTTTAAAAATTTACTCTCCATATTTCAAATCATGAGTACCTATAAATAATTGAAATTTTCTAATATTTTCGTATTAACGAACTCAGTAGCAGAAGAATATTGTTATTACACGAATGAATTATTATGAGGTGACCAAATGTTATATATTAAGGAAATAAAACAATTAAAGAGGCACTCATAGTAAGAATATTAGATGGCTGTTTTTTTTCTTTTTGTCTTTGTAATTTCTGAATGTTATATTCATAAAAATGTTTGTCTCTAGAGGTATTTGCATTACATCTTTAACTTCCTTTCTGATTTCCTAATAAGTGATATATAATCATAAAAAAAAGTATTTTTCTATAAAAAGAAAACGAAAAACATCCCCTTTTCGTATTCTTTACATCTGCTACCAATCAAGCGAAAACATCATTCGGTAGAGTGTTTATTACGTTCTATCGAATGTTTAACACAGAGTGTCAATCGTTCGGTCAACCTTATTTTGGGATCACATATAGAAAATTCGTAACAAAAAAAAGAGATTCAAAGATTATCTTGAGATTTTTATGATTGTTACAGAATATCATCTTATTTCTAAACATTAGAGTATGTGTTTCCACCTGTGAGTTTGGCATTAAGGCGAAATACATTACATAGTAAACAGCATGCATTTTTGAAGTTTACTATTATTAATGACATTTCTAATAATTCTATAAGGTTGGTTATGATTGATAAAAAAAATCATAACTTAAACGCTATACGTTGTGAATAAATTCAAGCAACGAATCTGCCTTAATCACAAATCATGAAAGTGGTGTGTGTGGCATTGGTGAGGTGTACTTACATCTTTACATAAATATGATAATTTTACTCATAAATTTTAAACATTCCCAAGACATTCATTAATAGAACTTATTTCATTTCACAATGGTGAGCAATAAAATATGTAGACAGAGTAATTGCATTTTCTAAGTTTCCTGTTTACATTTCTCATTCTCAAAAGAATAAATTAAGTGCGGATAATTTGAAAATTTCCAGTTTCATTATTTGGTATAATAAGTTATACAGCTAGTTTTGAGTGATGTCTACAGCATTTGAGCCATGAAAAATAATCAAGTTGTTTAAAGTTATCAAACCGACGCAACAGTTTTGAAAGAGGTGAAAGTAAAATTTAATTTTTGAAGGTGAAAGATGTCATACTAGAAGGTAATTATTCGTCATAGCATTCATTACGAACTTCGCACTTAGATATATTACTTAACTTACAATATGTAACGTTACTCAAAACAAAATATATGTTGAGGCACCAAGTAAAGCATCTCTCATGTATGTAAATTTCTATTACGTAAACGCTAAATTTAATTCTATTTGTTTTTAATAAATTTAATGAAGGCTACAAATGATGATCTTATTGAATAATTTGGCTACTAATAATAATTTTACCCATCTTTGATCGGAGCTTCGTCTTTCCCATTATACGATTATTTGGCCTTTTAATGATTCTAGAGGTAGTCTAAATATTTAAATTCATAACTGAAGATAATTAGTTAATTCGGAAACACTGAAGATTCCTATGACTTGAATAAAAAAAAAGAACTCGACTTCGACTAACGATTTTCTTATCTCAAATAACACTTGCCGTGTCGGACATGCTAATTATGTGTGCTGCTTCATCATAGCTGGACAATTTCGTACAACCAATAAATAGATACCAACATAACTCAATACAAATCAGTTTAGAGCAATCCAGAGCAAAGGGTTCACAATGAATACAAATCTAATAAAGGAACTTGGATAAAAGAGTAATTGGATAACATCACTGTTTAGAACCCGTGTACTCGATCTTGTAGAATAAAACAAAATCATGTCATGAATTGCCATGCAGTAAAAGTAACAATATAATATTCCACGTTAAATGAAACCCTAAGGATTGAAATTAAAATCAGATTTCTCCAAAACCTCAATGATCTTTTGTGGAAAAAGGCTGATAAGAAAGACAGTAAATTTTCCAATAGAATAAAAGTCACTACTAAGGCTGTAGAAAATGACAGTACTTTTGGGAAAATAAAAAAAAAAACCCATGGAGAATATATTTGAAAGCTAAAAACAGAGTTAATTTTTTTTTGTTTCTAGACGTCTGCATGCTAACCTTTTCTCGAATAACAGAATTTTAAAAAACATATTCTGTAAAAATCAAATAAAACATAAGCAAATTGTAATAATATTGTGTGAGATATATTAAAGCGTTTATTAATACTAATCATTTAACAGAAATTATTATATATATTGACGAAACAATTTATTCCTTATTGAATTAATGAATGAAAAATTGATGTACTAAAATATGTTACAATAATAAAACACGAATCACATTCTCTTGTAATATATTACCTATTACATTATATTGGCTAATAAGTTATTTTGTCTTCTGCATTTTTAGCTGTTTTGTTTGCTGCTCAGTCTTGTATTAATCTTGTGTCAGTCTACTACAAACGATATATCCTCTTCAGACCCAACATCCATTCTATTGGACATTTTTGTTTTACATGCAGAGAAATAACTTAAAGTTTTATATCTTAAAATCAGCCACTACATTAAATTGGACAGATCAGTACTGTGCTCTATTTAGCAAAACTTGAAATTATTTAGTGAGATCCTAGTTCTACAAGCCTTTGAAAATGGCGGATAAAAATAAAGTAACAATTGAAGGTTTGTTAGCAGTTTGAATTAAGTTTTATTATAATTTTACATATTTTTTGAATTAAAAATAGTTTTATATAATTTTAAATGTGCGAATAATGAAATTAAGCTGTATTTTTAATCAATAACGTATGTTTTTATGAGACTAAGAACCAATGCCCATTATAATGGACAGGCCAAAAATTGTATTTTTCTTAATTTTTTTTTAAAAAAAACGGCTGTATTACTTTTTAGATGATGTATTACTGTTTTGCATGAAGTTTTAGATGATATATTACTGATTAGTATCACTGTTTAAATGATTTAT
>BMAW01123363.1:34924-63491 GCA_019974015.1 Nephila pilipes
ACTGCCGCTTCGACTCTGGAGTGTAGTGATGTATCCATGTTTCGTCCATGGTCACGTAACGACGCAAGAAATCTTTTTTGTTGCGAGTAAATAGCGATAAACAGCTTTCTGAATCATCGACTCGTTGCTGTTTTTGTTCCATCGAAAGCAATCGCGGCACCCACTTGGAAAAAACCTTTTTCACTTCACTTCAAAAAACCTTTTTCAGTAAATACACTTCCATATGATATCTGTGTCATCTCAGCAATCTCACGGAGCTTCACTTTACGATCTTTCATTATAATTTTTGTCACTTCACTCACATTTTCCGGTGTAACGGCTTCCACAGGTCTACCCGAGCGTTCCGCGTCATTTGTGAATCGTTGCTTTTGATGGACAAGAGTCCGGGTAACATTTTTCAATCCATTGTTTCGCTTGCACGGTGTTTTTACCCATTAAAAAACAATGTTTTATCAGAACACGAGAAACTCGGTTTTTTCCATTTTTTAAACAAACTACAAAACGACTTTACTCCAACCTCGATAACTCAGCTGTTTCTGGTCCGATCGACTTAAAATTTTGACACGTTTCAAGCAAAGGTTCGTACTCTAGAAAGACCTGGTTACTGGTTTACTACGAGCGCCATCTCTGGGTTAGTCTCGGGAGGTATTGATTGATGTGTTATATATATATATATATATATATATGAGGGGAATGACCGATGTTACTAAATATTCTAAATAAAGAATCAAATCTTCAACATTAAAAACATTTAATTTAGATGTTTCACATTGACGATAATACACAACATTTAAATGAATTTAAGCTTCACCATCATTTGTATCGTTTACACAATTACAGAGCTTCTTATCTGTTCTGTCGACTAAAGTCGTCTCTCCTTGGAGAGCGTGCTTACTTCACAAACAGAGACAGCGCTCTCTATGAATGAGTGTTTCTTCCAAATAACTACATCTTCGGGCCTGTTGGGAGAAGGTGATCTCACCGTCTTGACTCCAACGAAAGGAATATCGTCTCAATCTAGAAAACAAAGTTGAAAAGACAAAATTCAAAAGCAGTAATGAAGCTAATAATTCAAATAACATTTATCATTCTTGGAATATCATTGTCTTTTGAAATCACTGTCGTCTCTGAAGTGTCAACGTCTTGCTTTGCTATCGGCTACACTTTTTCACTTCTCTTTTGCTAACGTCTTCAAAAAACATATATAAATGAATCAAGTTTGGGGGAAAATAGTCATAATTGGAAAAAAGTCATAATAGATAGATACATAGTCAAATGAATGAAGTAATGGTAATAATAACTTGATTTAGCCACTCAACATCTCCGTTGGCACTCAGAAGGGCTGTTGAAATTAGATGATTTATATTTTCTTTGGAACAATGCTCTTCAAATTCTTTTGGCGTACAGGCAATACCACAATCGGAAAGTATTCTTATTGGACATCCAAATGTAGTTTTTTTGCAATTCGAGTTTGAAATTACTTCAGCTGATGATGTCGACTTCGTGGGATATAACAAGATCAATTTTGTAAGGCCCATAATAATTGTCAAAATCTGATTATAATTTTTTGCAGTACTTTCCAAAGTATCCTAGGTGATTTATGTGATACGTATGTAACGGTAAATCTACTTTATGAATTGGATGAAGAAATACTTTCTGCTTTCCTTTTTTATGGTTTACTAGAGTACAATGCCCACAATTGACTATTATTCTTTCAATTTTTTGTTTCAATTTGGAAGTCCTAAGTGTTTCTTTTTATATTTAAGTCCCACATGCCCCTTTTCAAGAGCAGTTTTAATTATTTCAGTTTGCATACTTTCAGACATAAGCACTACTTCTTTACCATCAAGAATAATATAAAGAATTTCGTTACGTTCAAAATAGTCTTCTTAATTGAAAATTTTCAAAAGGTCTTTAATTGTTTTTATCTCTCTATCCTCGTTCTGAGCTAATTTATGTTTAGGTAAAACATATTCCATAGAAAAACAAAGCATATTAATAAGGGATCTACTTAGAACATCAGCATGAATCATTTTTGAACCAGATCGGCATTCTATTAAATAATTAAATTCTTCAAGTACCAACGCCCATCGAGTATCGTGTATTCAAGTCTCTTTTGTTAATAATTTTTTGAAACGCTAAACAGTCTGTCTTAATTTTAAATGGTATCCCTTGTAAGTAAATTCTAAATTTCTTAATGGCTTCTGTAACAGCTAGAACTTGAAGTTCGTAATTGGAGTACTTCATTTCAGCGTCTGTGGCCTTCCTACTCAAAGAATACGTTGTAAGAAAACTATTATCAATTGGAGATATTTTCAATAAAATTTCACCATACTCATCCAGGCTAGCATCCGAATGAATTTGAGTTTCATAATTTGATTAATATATTCTTAAAATAAGTTTCTGCGAACTGCATTTTAAGTTTATTAAAAGAATTTTTCTCTTCCTCATTGAATCTAAATTTACAGTCTTTTTTTTCTTCAAAAGATCACAAAGAGGTTTAGCATCAATAGAATATTTTGGAATAAATTTTCTACAATATCCGGTTAAGCCTAAGAAATTTTGGATATGTTTCAAATTTGAAGGTTCAGAAAAATATAGAACAGCATTGGATTTGTAAGTGGATGGATAAATGCAATCCTTTTTTATCACATGTCCCAGATATTCAATCCCTTCCTTCGAACTAAGATTTCTGTTCACACGCAAGAGTGAGAACTAGTTTTAGACCTTCAGTTTCTTCCTTTTCATTTGCAGATAATATTATTACATCATCCATATGGGATAAAACAATGCCATCATTGATTAAAGGTCAAAAAATGGTATTTATGAATCTTTGAAAAACTAATGGGAAGTTACAGAGTCGAAATGGTACTTACAAAAATTTATATTGTACTTCATGAGTGACTAATGACGTATGTTTTCTACTCTGTTCATTTACATGAACATAAAAAAAACAATTTTTTAAAGCAATAGTACTAAATACTCGCGATTCTTGTAATCGTTCTAAGACATCTTTTATCAATTTGAAGGGAATCTATCTTTAACTGCAATTTTATTTAGCTTTCTATAATACATACATATTCGTGGAGTTTCACCTTCCTTTTTCTAACAATAACAACTGGACTGGAATACTGAAAAGAGCAAGGTTCTATAATTCCCTGTTTTAACCATTCAGTTATTTGAGCATCAACAATCTTAATATTTTCCGAAAAAGGTAAACATGGTGGACGTTGATATAATGGTTCGTTATTTTATTTTAAATATTTAATTCTATATTAGTTGATTTAAGCTTCTTCGGTTGGTAATTTCATTTTGATTGACACAATTTATCTTGAATGGATTTAGAAATATTATACCCTATACTTTCTCCAATATCATCGAAGTTAATGTTTACTGATAAAATATTGTTTTCTTCACATTGAGACTTATTTTTCGATAAAATTGAATTACACTTATTAAGTTCGTAAATAAATATTTAACTTTTTAAATATATTTTTAGAAATTAACTTAGCTTGACTTTCAGTATCTGACAATGAGTTAATGTTTTAGTTACCGAAATGAACAATTTTGAACTGATTTGTTTGTTTAGAAATATTGAGAGATGTTACGGTATCATTGGGTTTTGTTATCTATATTTACATTCGAACATTCAGACGCCTGAAGCCGAAAGTTTTGATATCTGAAACATTTTAATCCTTTATTCTTAACTGTACAATTTTTACATAAATGTCCTTTACCACCACAATTAAAACAAAATTTAGTATTCTGATCATAATTACTTAATTATTTCTGTTTCACAAAATTATCTGGTTTTGTTTTACTTTACTTAACTTATATTTACTTTTCTCTCTCACAAAATCATTTTAATGACCTCGTATAACTTCAGTGTTTCTCTAAATTCACGTAAGTCTTTGCAACGGTACAAAACTAATTTATTTTCATGATTATTTTTTATACCTCTTACAATATACTGCATTGATGCGACTTCTTCTATTCTCCCACGATTACCCAACTCATTCATTATAAAATAATATTCCTGCACAGACCCAGATAATTTCATCTTACGTTACCTGAACATTTCATGCAATTGGGCTGAATTAGTAGTGACCTCGAAATCATTTATCAACAATTGTTTCAATTTCCGCCATGAAGTAATATTCACTTCGCTTTTCACAAATAATAAAGCATTACCACCAATCGATCATTTAGCGAAAATAAACTTTTGGGGGTCAGATAAATTGTACATTACAGCAACATTGCTCACATCAAACAGTTATATTCTCATGTAATTCACCATTAAGAGAGGAAATTATACTTTCAACTCAGAAACGCTTATAGAGATCTTTTGATTTTCGGTTGGTGATATAATCATAACGCTACTCCTCTGAATACATTGCTGACTTATTAATGTTCTGGCTCTGCACTGATGATTTTTGTTTTGTTTCTACGTCCGTTTCGCTTTCCGATACAATTTGATTCACATTTTGAACATATTGATTTAGCGAGTAAACGTCGTTTAACAAAACTAATATTTTCTCGATTATTTCGATTTTTGTTCTTTGGAATGCAATACTCAGAATATCACAAATGGTAATCAATTCATGTAACGAAAAAGTATCATTCATAGCTTTTAATTTAGAATTAAAGTTACTCACATTTACCGTGAATTCAAAGCCAGTGTAGTTTCGGATTTTTTCAGTATTTTTAGCATCGCCATCTAAGTCAAAAATAAACTTAAGTAAAGTCTTAATTTTTCCTTTCTTCATATTCTTCAGTGCATTGCTAATCACATTAATATCGTCAATTTTCATCTTTAAATTAGCAAATAAGAATAAATCTGACTCACCTCAAATTCTTTAATTAATATTTGTAGATAAACACACATTAATCCAATTATTGGCACACATTTTTTAGAAATTAGTTCAGATCGCAATTTAATTAGAAATTCTTTTTTTTCACACATACAAAATGTCATGAGTCCAACAATATATCACAAGTTTTTCATTATGTAATGGGTTTTTCATCCCACTTCTGATTTGTGGAATGGCTGATGTTATTAATTATTCTAATTAAAGAATCAAATCTTCAACATTAATAACATTTAGCTTAGACGTTTCACATTTATGATTACACAGAACATTGGACAAGACATTTCACTTTATCCACGTTAAATGAATGTAAGCGTCGCCAGCATTTGCAAGGTCTACACAATTACAGAACGTCTTATCTGTACTGTTGACTACCGTCGTCTCTCCTTCGAAAGCGTGCTCCCTTCACTAGCAGAGGCCACGCCTTCTATGATTATTAGGTGTTTCTTCTAAATAACTACATAAAAATATATACATATGTAGAAACACACACACACACACACACACGCACACACACACACACACACACACACACACACACATATATATATGTCTGTGTGAATGTGGTAACAGAGCTTTTGTTTTTCCTTTCTTCTGAAACAACAGTTTTATAGCGCAGAGTTTTATGTAGTATTTAATTTTCTTAAATTCCTAAAGTGATTTTTAGGACGTTTTAAGTGAGATCTACAGTGAAGAGTATTTCGAGAATAAAAATAAGGACCCAAGTTTTATTTTATGGTACAATTCGCAAAATGTGGGAAAAAGAGAAAAACTGAAAAAGTGAAGAGTCAATCGAAGCGGATCTGAGTGATCCTGTTTCACGGTATTTTTCGGGAAAAGATACGATCAGAAGAATTTCTTTGTTTTAGTTTCCTTTTTTTCCCTTTACTTTCATTTTAAACTGAATTCTATTGCTTAGGCGTCAGAGTGAAAAGAAATAAAGTTGTGTTTTTCTTTTCTTCCTTAAATTCTTGGTTATTCATGAATGCGCTACGGAGTATTTGATTTGTAGCGTATACATGCGAACGAAATTGTCTATATTTCAATTCATCCGTTGACATTGTATTTCGAAGGGAATGAAATTGAATTTTATTCCGCATAATTTGGTAAACAGTAAATGGCTTATAATTTATTTTACCTACTTGAGTTATTAGTTTATGCTCTGTTTGCTAAGAAAAAATTTAATTGGAAATATATTTCAGAATATTAAACTCCAACGAATTCTTTATTTGTAAAGCCAGTTTTAAGCAAACGGTACCAGGAACATGATTCTCGAATCTTTTTAGGTGTAAGATGGCCTCACTATAGTGCACTTCACTATAGTGCACTCACTATAGTGCACTCACTATAGTGCCTCACTATAGTGCACTTATTTTGAGGAAAAGCAAAAGATACTTCATTAGTAATGAATACTAATACTTATCATGTCACAAGGTGTAATTATATTACTTGTACGCATATTTATAAAGTTACAAAGTTCTTAGGTGCACATTAATTACAGCTGCCGTATGGAAAATAATGTAATACGATCGCAGACATTAGCTCATCTACTAAAACAAAAACAAAAAAAAACACAATACTTCAACGAATCTTAATTTTTTTAAAACAATTTGATTCTCTTAGATTTTATTGGTGCTTCCCACAATTATGTAAAAGTGTCTGGTAGTATTATTGTTATTTAGAGTGTTATAGTTTTTTCGATCAGACACTATAAAAAAAGAAAAGAACTATATCGAATTTTGTTGATTTTTAAAAGAGTAACTATTAATCTGAATTCCTCTTCCGCTCACAGAATTATCAATCATATAATAATGGAGAACAACCAACAAAAATTTCAAAACTTTATATTGCTTGCAAAAAATCCATTATCATTTTATAAACTTGACGGTAAAGAAAAACAAAATGTTCAGAAAAAGGAGTTTAATTTTTGAAGGTCTATGAAAGGACTTTGCAGACTATTATAGAATATATAATTAATTCTCTAATTATTGTAGCTAGATCTATGAAAATTTTCACGCTTGTTAAGAAATTAACAATTGAAATAAAATAATATGTCTTTTTTAGAAAATTTGGTTTTGATAATTTTAGAGTATTGTGTCCATTTAACTTTAACTAACTCGGTCTTTTCGCAATTTTGTTGTTTCTTCTTTTGCTTGATATTTACGCGATACTGCTGACACTACTCTCTAATAATAATTCTCTTTAGGAATGCGGATCCTAAGAAAGTGATTCCTGGCCATTGTGTCAAACTTTCCGGAGATTGGTGGATAGCGCGGGCCCTCCCTTTACAAGTTGAAGTGCGTTTAATTTGAAAGCGAATAATACACCTCACGTTTAATATAATCTAATTTAACTTTACTGATATTGATTTCATCCCTTCGGCACGTTATCAGTGTCTTATTATTCCAATGGGAAAATCCAGTAATACTTTTTCGATATCATGCTCTATATTAAGAAAGGTTGGAACTCAATTAATGAAAATTACTTTATTTCAGCATAACCACTGTCACTGTTTTCAAGGAATCTCTTCCACCTTCTAAAAATTCATGAGGTTTAATCATGTTCAGTTATCTCTTCTTAGTAAAATAAACCAGGATCCTAGATTCGATGAGATAACGTTTGATGCGAAATAATGTTTGTTTATTGGTTCGAATGCTCTTGTCTCCAATTTGATCGTTATCTTATGTTCGTATGTTTAACTGTATAATAACGGATATAAAATTAGTTCTTTGTCTTTAAATATTAATTTAATTTTCCATATGTATATAGTTCGAGAATGAAATATCATTTTACTGGTCCAGTGATTAGGATAATTTGAACCTAATTATTTTTCCTCAAGTCTTATTCGCACCACACTAGAACAGAAATTAGCATTTCAATTTCCCCTTCATTTTACAAGTACTTGCTTCCGGGAACTTGGAAATACTTTGCCACCAGATAGCTTTGAGAGCAAATCAGCCAAAAAGAAATTTGGAGATCAACGTAATCCATTCTATATATATAAGGTAATGGGTGTCTTAATTTCTTTCTCCTTAATAGCCCCTCATTTGTGCACAAAATTTATTTTAAAATAATGCTAATCAATAATTAACGAAATAAAGAATGAGTAATCAATACATAGTTAAGATAAATCACCATATGGAAATTTGTTTAGTGTCATAATTTATTATACTAATTTTTCTGTATTTTTGTGTGTGAAATGTTTTTCTCAGTTTTTTTTTTAAATTCCGGATACATGCCTGAGTAACTCTTAATGCTATGCATTTTACGTCGTGATAAATTGGATAATTTTGTGTCTTTAATATTGAATGATTTCTGTTGAGAATAGTCTTAGAGCTTTGTTGTTGTTAATTAGTATGGTTATTTTTCTTTTCTCCATTAGCTTTTCCTTTTGATACTCGCATATTGTGGAATTGTGTCATAATTTCGAATTTCTTTATTATTTTTTCACTTTTTGTACTTTGTGGAATGTTGTTAATTATGCTATTTATAGTACATTACATACATACATAGTTCATTACATACATACATAGTTCATTACATAGTTCGAGATCAATCCGATGATGCGTCATGTCAGAAAAAAACCTTTTTTTTATTCAATATCCCCTTTTAACATTATTTATGGTATTTATAATGAGATGTACTTACATGCATTAGAAAATTAGAGTCAATCATCATGGGCCCGGAGAGAAGGAAAGCAGATACCACACCTGTTGTTACCTTGTGATGCATTTCTATCATTGTTTAATTTTGCAATCATCTTAACTATATCACCTATAATTAACAGTTGAATTATTCTCTTATCAATTTGATTCTAAACTTTTTTGGAGAAGAGCAAGTATCTGTACAACAATTTTTGAATAAAATACAAAAACTCTCGAAATTCTGAACTTAGTCCAAAAATTAAATGATCAGTATCACTAAGCTTCGTATCTATATTTCCTCAGATAGATTATTTTCATTCAGTTTCTCTTCAAGAATTTTAAGAAATTTTCTGAATAATTAACGGACAGATTCGAATTGAAAGGGCCGTTAGCCATGTAACTACAAATTATAGAAAATTGCTCATAAGAGGAACATTAATCAGTACTCGATTTTGTGAGAAGCATACGCTCCCTGGAAAATTAAAATTTTACAGAAAACTACTGCTACCTCAGCCGAGATACATAATCATTTGTTACAGATCCCTTTTACTGCAGGGCTACATCCACTACTCAGTAAGGTTTCTATTAATTTTGAATCAACTATTCACGATGCCGTCATAGAAAAAGCGGTTCAGCTAAATGATCACGAAAGGAAAAGAGAATTTGGTCTCAAGCAACCTTGCCAAGGTTGAACGTTTGGCAGAGAGAAGGGCCGCAGTAGCCTAGTGGTCAAGGTCATGGACTAGCGACTGGCGGTTTCGATCAGTCGCGAGTTCGATCCTTGGCCGCCAAAGACCCGCCGTGTAGCAGGGGCTAATGCACGTTAAATCTGTTCGGGGCCCAAAGTCCTCCCATTGGCGGGGGGTGGATGTTAGGAGAGGGGGGTGCCAGCTCAGATGTCGTCACTTGACCGTGGTTCAAAATTACGAGGTCCGTCGCCAATAGCCCTCGTGTTGCTTCTAGTGCGACGTTAATAAGAAACTAAACTAATTGGCAGAGAGAAGAATCAACCTTCGAAACATCGTTAGATCTCCCTGAATAGCAGGAATTTCAAATCTGTTGTTCTTATTATGGAATTCTTGGTCATTTCCATTCCCTTGATAGATAAAGGACATCCATTGTACATGTTAGAGACAATGGATCGAGAAACTGAAGAGGTCGTTCAAGACCCAGTCTTTTAAACTCAAGAGGGGAGGATTAATAAATATAGAGTCAAACTTTCCTTATACCCCCTTCTCTCTTATTGATCCAAATTTTGTCCTTCTGATCATCAGAGGTAATTTTTCTTGTTTTGCTTCCAACGTACTAATCGCTACAGTTCTTCCATTTCCCATTTGAGTTTTTGATAAAATGAGGAAAAACGCTTCTTATTCAAAGGAAACTAACATGTACATATCTACCATATACGGTAGTATCTAAAACCCTTAAACTCCTT
Source organism: Nephila pilipes (assembly GCA_019974015.1). NCBI lineage: Eukaryota > Metazoa > Arthropoda > Arachnida > Araneae > Nephilidae > Nephila > Nephila pilipes. The sequence goes on from BMAW01123363.1 coordinate 44,872, forward strand.
TTTCAATTTTTCAGTTAGGTGGACAAAAATTCAAACTCGATTGTTCATCATGAAGTCAAAATTAAATTCTTCCTACAGTATTATCTTAGGTTTACTTTACGAATTTCTGAAGTATTGTAAAGTTGTTTAGATATTGAAAACAAAAACACACGAGAAACCGTTTTTCAAGGAATACTCTGCAAACAATTCATCAATGAAATATTTCAACATTCTTAAACTAAACAGCAAAATTTCCTTTTTGGTCCTCGATTAGTGTTCCCTTCAAAACACCTTTGAGAGTCCATGCTGAAATTAAATGTGCAGAGAAAATAAACAGGAAACGCATTAAATTATGTTACAAAACTCTCTTTAATAAATTTCTGGGGTACCGAAATTACACTTCAAACATGAAACACCCCTGATAAAATTATGGAGTTAAATAAAGACCCTTCGATAGGCTACGTAAGCAATACCGATCAAACAGGTCCGGAAATCCCTATTTCTAATTCAGTTTTTCCCCCACTTCCTGAAAAGGATTTCATACTTACAAGTTTAGATAACAATTTTAAAAGAGATTGAATGAGCGCGCTCTAGGGATGCTTTTTAAACATCAAAATGTTTTGACTCACTCTACTTAAGAATTATCGGCTGCTAAAACTGAACCCTATGTTAGATGTGCTGTTTATAAAAACAATCTCTCCACTAGTATAATTTCCAAGTCTAATTTTAGCTACGATTCTACTACTTAAATGAACGAATAAGAGGCACCTAGTATTTAAATGAAATTCTGCTTTATTATCGGGTATTGAAGCTAACATTTAAATTAACATTTTAAATCAACCCAGTAATTTTATATCCGTGATCACATATTTATACATACGAGAATCAGGTAACGACCTAGAATTGTGATTATAAAATATTTGAACAAATAAAAAAAACTTTATGTCTGATAAAATATTAAATTATTGAATCTAGGATCCTCGTTTATTTTACTGAATAGGATAACCGAACGAGATTAAAACTCACGCATCTTTAAAAATGGCGAAACGATTCAGATTCAACCAGGATGAAAGCAGAGACAATGAACAAGCTGGAATAATTTTCCAACCTTTCTTAACAGAGAGTATGAGCTTGAAAATTTGATACTGGATTTTTAAGTTGGAAAATTATACGACATTGATAAAATGGTGAAAGGTTGAAACAATATTGTTGTTATTAATAAAGTTTATTTAGATGATATTAGATGCCAAGTGTATAATTCTCTTCAAATCGGTCGCGCTACAACTTATACATTAATGACCATGCAATACACTTAGCTCTGGAAAGTTTCACAGAATGGCCAGAAATCGTTTTCTTTAGGTCTTAAGTAGAAGAGTAATTAGAGAGTGATGTATTTGTTGTCGGTCAATATGAATCAATCATTTATAGGACTTGAAATAGACGTTCAAACTTAAGAGTTTTTTTTTTGCAGAAGAAAATAATTTTTAAGAATATAGTCTTTGTTGAAGGAAGTTTTTATTTATTAAGGAATTTTTCTTTAGTTCTGGTTCGTTTGAAAAGAATGTATTGCTTTTTTTTTATCTTAGTAGGGAAGGATTTCTTAATTTTTATCTAGAACAATGATTGCAATTCACAAAATTTGAATTGAAAGTTGGTAAAAGTTTTACAAAAACTTCTCTCTCTTTTTAAATGTATTTTATTTTGCTATTATATAAGAATTTATTTAAATATGAAGACAATATCTGACGTAAGGTAATGAAAAATAGAATAATTTTTAAAGGCTGTTTTCCTTATAAATTTGTCTGAATTCAAGCTAGTTTATAACATGAATATCGTACTGGATTTTATTAATAAATTTTTTATAATTAAATTAATTTATGAGCTCTATTAGATTCATTGCGAATTATAATCCCGTGTATACAAATTTTGGTTCTGGTCTAATAATTAAGTTAATTTGTATAATCAAATTTTCTATACTGTATGTATGCAATAATTTGAGAAAACCATGAAATGCTATTTCAGAATATTTTTCCTTTACAGTCAGTTAAAATAAAATTGTAAAATCTTTTAAATGAACAAATTTACAATACATTATCTTATTCTGTTTATAAGAACAATTTGTTAATATTTCAAATGAATTTTTGTTTGTCATTTGTTTCAAATTTAGAAATTCTGACTCATTCACCGCATCTTTTCATATGATATTTGAAATTCTTCCATTAAACCTTTCTTCAATCTATCAATTTATATTAAAGAACAGCCGTTAAAACGTATTTTCTTATGAAATACAAATTTCGAAATATCAATATGAAGTAATGGCAAAATATTTTATTGTGTAATATCGGTTTAGTTTGGTTGATTTCATTAACGTAGCACTAAAATCAACACAGATGATATTTAAGATGAGTTATATCGGAATTCCGTTAAATAGTGAGTTTCCTATTTCAATATATTAAGGAAATCTAGATGTGATTATAAAGCTCTATCAAACAATTAGAAATAAATCATTGTCATGACAAATATTCATTGAAGTTTGGTTTAATTTTTTTCGAAAACTATTTATCTTTTACTAACACCCTGATATTAAATTTTTTGTATAATTTTCCATATACTGATTGATTGAAAATCAGTTTCATTGAAAAATATTTTTTATCAGTTTCACTGATTTTATAAAACGATTTTATTCTTAGTTACATTATATGATACATTTTAGTTCTAATATTTTTAGAAATACACGGAAGCTTCATTGTAAGGGGAGATAATTTCTTCTTTAATTTTTTTATTTGAATTAAAAGTTACTGAAATAAATTTCCTTACATCTAATTCAGAAATAGATTCGAGTAACATCATTAATGATTTTTTTTAAAATTCTAATTCAGAATAAATAAGGAATTCTTTTCAAACTCAAATTTCATTTTAAATAAATATATGATAAAAATTATTTTTATACAAAATAGTAGTTGAAATAAACACAAAATTATATTTTTAAAAGATATTTGAACTCATTGTATGTTATTTTTATTACAAATGTCACTTTTTAAATAATGAATCCTTAAAAAAAGTATAGGTTTTGCATGTGATTGTTTTTAAGAGATTTTGACATATTTATTTATTTTTACATCCAACGCATTGTGAATTTTTGTATCGCATAGCCTAGAATTTTTTTCTTTGCGTTTAAACCAGGAAAAATATTTTTTCAATTTTTATTAGTTCAATTTGTAATTTGAGTATACAAAATAAAAAAATAAGCATATTTTATTGAATTAAAATATGTAAAGGAAATATTTAGTTTAATTAATTATTTTTAATATAAATTTTAATTTCTAATGCTAGAAAAAACATGTTTATTGAACATATTGCATATTGATGTGTGGGTGTCTTAGATATTTGCTTTTCTTTTATATCTCAAAATATCGTATTTATAGAAACATAAAAATCAAAAGCTTACAAAAGAAGAAAATATAGTGGGAAAAAAATAAGTCATGCGTAGTTGAAAACTGTATTAATAATTAAATTTCTAATTAGAACTTTCAAAATAAAGACATTCCAACTCGTATTTCAATATAGGAAAAAAGTAATAAAAAATAGATAATTAAAAAAATTCTGAAGTTTCTTTTTCAGTGCATTTTAAGAAAAATATTATATTTTAAATATTAAAAGGTTAAAAACAGTGTTTCAATATATTCGAAAGGAAAAAAAAATATTTTGAATATACCATACTCTACATTCATGATACCATAGCTCAAGTCAATATACTTTTTTGTATACATTATTTCTTAAAAATTATCTTAAATAGATCACTATGGCCAAAATTACCAAAAATGGGAGGAGTCTTCTTGTTTAATCCAGTTTCTTTGAAATCTACTTTTAAAATCTATTTTCAAAGTATAAAGTTATTAAAACTGAATATTAATATTCTCATAATATTTTTATTTTAATTAATTTATTTCTATTTATTCTTATTATATTTAACGCAGTCTTATTATAACTTTTAAGAGATTCTGATAAACTATTGAGAATAATTATATCTTTATTCGGCAGCAATATTTTCACGTTCGTTACAAACCCTAGAGCCCATATATATATATATATATATATATATATATATAATGTGTGTGTATGTATAGTGATACATTTGAAACAACATATACTTTCATTAAATTTAATTTAATTAGTAGGAGATATTTATAATTTCACACTGCAATAGTTTTAAATCAAATAAAGTATTTTAAGTGTTTTTAACAATGGATTTAGTAACAATACACAAAATATTTTGTTGAATAAATGAATGGTTTTATGAACAAATAAATTCGATATTCTAAACTAATTTAAAAATTAGCAAATTTAATATTTTAAATTCATTTCCTTGTTTCTTCAAGATATTTGATCTTTTTGTGACAGTAAAACAAAAAAAAATGTAAAATAATGTTTTGCTCTGAATTAAGTAATATTGGAAAAGACATAATTGTTCCCACTGTTTATGCACAAAAAACTATTCGATACTGAATTTTGTTTTATTTAGTTAGTTTTCTAAAATATATAAACTTATATGCATTAAATATCCATAAAACTAAAAAAAAAAAAAAAAAATTGGAGGAAACGAAAACGTGTCTCACTCGGAGCTAATTTTATAAATGGAGACTTGTTTTTTTTGACAAATTTACATTTTATTAATAAAATTTTCGATTTTTACACATAGTTTTAGGATTTTTACACATAAATAATATAATGATTATTTTACTTTTTAAAATTATTGTAATTTTAATCACTTTTAAGAACTTTCTAATTTTTTTTAAAAAAATTAAATATATATATGTTACATTAATTTTGATAAAAAAATCTTTATATTAAAATGTATCCGTTAGTAAATAAATAATAACTTATTGAATAATTTTTAAAATTATTCATAAAATAATTTCTTTTTATAATTTATCTCACAATTTAAGATTATTTCATGATAGTAATCAAATTAAGCATCTGTTTTCCTAATAAAAGAGGTATCCTTGACTTAAATGTTAGAAAACATAAACATTTTCAGTTGATTATTATTAAATTATTTCTTTTTCATATAAATAAATCTGTAAATGCAAAAATAAATTGTTACCAAACATAGAAATATACGAATGTTTGACTATGAGTTTCATATTTAAATGGAAAACTAAATAAGCTTAAATTGAAACTTGAAAAAATTGAACAGAAATAAAATTTAAATAAAGTTATCAATATTGTCTGAAAATATTTCGATGCACCTCAGAGGTTTCTTTATTGTACACTTTTATACTGGAATAGAACTAATACAGCATAAACTGACATACATCGGTTATCATCTGTAACAGTGTATTTCAGGTCAAATGATCAATCTCGCATATGCTTTGGCTGTGCTTTCAAAGGATAAAAAGATGCAAGATGTTATTCTTTTGTCGGAAAATTGCGATTTTGTAATGGATGTTCCAACAAGAGAAAAATGCATCTCACTTCAGCAAACCCAAGCAGAAAAAAAAATATTGAAATAAGATAGGAAAACTCTCAGTGAAGCAATGTATCCATTCACCTAACATGCATACAAGGCTGGGAGCTTATTAAAGGCAAGGTACCCGGTTTCAAATCTATATCTTTTCTTTCAAAAAGGCGTGAAACGAGCTTCGAGATAGCTGAGATCTGTTTCGATTGGTTCTTCCCTTCTCAATCTTTTTTCCGGTCATTTTTCCCTTTTATTCATCCTATCTTCTCCCATAATCATGCAACTTTCCAGAAAAAAAAGATGCTGTAAAATAGGGGGGGGGGATGTGCTTGAGCTGTATTTCGTTTTATGCACGAAGTATCCAAAAAAGGATTTGTTTCAAGACTTCGATTCCTTTTTTCCGCTAAAAGGATTCAATGGGAAAAAAAGACTCAGATTTTGAGTATGCATTGTGTATGGTATTATAAATTTCGAATTCAAAGAGAATTCTTGAGTTTATGGTTTGTATTGATTTTCGAGCATACATAGGAATGAGCGATGAGAGGTTTTTAATATGTTTTTGCAAAGAATATATAAACCAAACAAGTATTTTTAAGATACAAATATATTTTCAATAAACTATGATGAACTTTTATACCATATTCTTAGCCTTTTGATTATAAAATATTTACATTTATAACACTTAATCTCAAAAGTATTTCAGAGATTATAATTTGATGAATATGTTATAAATCCGACTTACCTTCATTTGTAAGATGACATAAAAATAATATAATAATTTAAATTATGAAAAAGAAGAGCCTTTAGTTCTTTTTTTGTCTGCTTCATTTTATAAAATTCAGTAGAATTGCAAAAATATTTCAATATTTATTAGTTGTCATTATTGATTCTTAAAGGGAGAGATTTGAGAGAGTCATTGCGCCCTTTAGTCAGAAAATTAAATGGTTTTTACTGTTTCAATATACATTTTATATAACTGCGTATATATATGCGGCCGTGGTCACCAAGTGGTCAAGACCGCATTCAGCGTTCCTTCCATCGAGTCTTGATGCCACTAAAGACAGCAGTGTAGTGGGGATCATGCACGTTAAGTCTATCAAGTCTCAATGGTCCCACATTTAGATAATGCTGAATCTAGAAGAATGGGGTGAAGCTCAGTTGTCGCCCTCTTCACTTGACAGATGCGCAAAATCATTATGTCTCGTGTTGATTTGTTGAGCAAGTGGTCTCGTGTTGATTTGTTGAGCAAATGGTCTCGTGTTGATTTGAAGCAATGGTAGACCTTACTGCACGCAAAAGGACTTTCCAACTTTCATTGTTAGTGTTTGGGGTTTTATCCGATACTGAAGCCCTTTACCTTTTTAAACAAATTAATTGACTTCAGAAAAACATTGAAATCGAAATATTTTAAGACATTGCATAAAAAATCTTCGAAGCATAATTTATAAGCATTTTCAATAAGTTTTCGTAAAATCCTTTCGCTTTTACATTCTATAAAAAGTCAGAAATTAAATCGCTAGATAATGCAATCCTACTAGTATTTAGATTTAGATAGATACGTCATCAAAATGAATTGGCTAATAACATAAAAGCGAAGCAACTAAATAGCACTACAATTAGTAATCATCTAGTTGTTGACCAGTCAAGATACATGAAATATTTCTACTTCTTCTTCCAACAATTATTACATCTTTAATACTAAATACGCGGTTGAAACTAGTTGATTCTGAAATAAACACAAAACATATAAATTGTTTTGTTAGAGCAATCATAATTTTCTTAAATCTCGTTTATGTATAAGAGGGTTTTGCCTTTCTGCATAACTCAAATTTTATTACAATAACTTATGGATCAATAATGTTCTAAAATATTATTTTAAAACTTACATTATCTCAGTTTGTTTAGGTAAATTAGTTTATTATAATTTATAGCAAAAGCTTGAAACATTATTGAAATATGCAAAGTACTTTTAAATAATATAATTAGCATGAATAAATGAATAAGCTAAATTTCATACATAAGGCATTCTGAAAAATAATATTAAAAGTAATGCATATATAATCTACATTTTCATATATACATATCTCTTAATATCTTTTTAATATATTTATATTTTATAATAAATACTCGTGTGTAATACATTTAGAAAAAATATATACATCTTCTACATTTTTACACCAAAATTTTTTTCAGGAAAGGATGTAAATCCTTATCTTAAAGTATAAAGTTTTTATGACTAAAAATCATTACTTCCATTCTTTTTAGTTTTTTTTTTAACAGATTTTAGTAAATTAATCCTAAAATGACTTTATATGTTTGCGAGACAACATTTTCCCAGAGTAATAGTTTTGAAAAATTATTTTACAGTAAAAGTTTGTTATTAATGTGTATTTTCTTGTATACATTTGTATATTTTATGTATTACTAAAATATTCGCAATGCTTATATATCAGAGCAAGGAGGCGTATAAGACACCCTCATAATTTATATATTTTTTTGTTATAAGGCTTGTCCCTCTTAAAATGTTCATATTGTAGCGTACAATCTTAAGCAATACATATATGCAATACATGTGCATTGAGAACATTTCTAAAATGTAATGCTATTGTAGAGAAATGGATTTTTTGTCTGAACTATTATCAGAATGGCCGATTTATTGAAACTTCATATCTTCCTTACTTTCATGTTTTTATGCAGCATTTTAATTACATATTGAATATGTCAGAAAGATTAATATTTTTATATGATATTCTAAAAAAATCAAACAGCAAACAAAAATGTACCTATATGTTATACACAGATGGGCTTTCATATTTGATGCTTTGATATTATTTGATAGTTTTTTTTCTGAAATTTACAAAATAAAATGTAAGATCTGTAACATTTTTTCAAGATTTTTTCCCCTTCAATTAAATATTGGGTTTCTTTCTTATTTTATAATAAAGTTCCGAACTTGTTTCCGATTAAATGTAACATAATACATAGTAAGCAACTTCAGAAGTGAAGTGAATAGATATAATTGAGTTATAAAAAAAGATAGATAATTGTGTGAAAAGAATCTAATTAAGCTTAAGTTAATAAGGAGTATCGATGAGATGCATACAGAAGTAATAGTGGATTAGGTCTGAATAGGACTCAACAATATCGGAAAAATTACAGGAGGTACTTGCATTTTATTCCGGTAAGCTAGTTCCTTAGTAGATTATAAAGCATGTTAGATATCGCGGATGAAGAAAGCAAACTGTTAGAGAGCACCCCTTCCCTTTATTAAAGGAGTTAATAAGCATATATACTAATAATATAAATGAATATTTAACGAGAGATTAGACTTTTTCACAACAATGATGTATAAACTGTCTAATACTTGAGTAAAAAAATTCTTCATCACTGAATCGAAAAATCTATAGAAAATTATTTAGTTAAGTTATCAGAGAAGAAAACGAGTATTTATTAAACTCAGTCTTAATTGAAACTTCATAATGAGATTCCTATTTCCAAATATATGTTACACTTTTATTGTGTTGTAAATATAGTGTGAAAAGCCGTTTTTTGAATTTTCATTCATTTTTTGATCAAATTCTTTAATAATCTAATGTACACAAAATATTATTAAAAATACCGTGAGAATAAAATTTTGCTTGAGTGATCTTAAAGTATTAGACTGCACTCTTTCTGTGCAATTGGTAGCAAATTATAAATAATTTATATTTTAGAATATTTGATGAGAAACGTGTTTAAAACGCATTACCACCAGCAGGTTTAATCAATGATGATTTCGACAGTTATTGTTTTAAAATGTAGGACAATTCAAATTGAATCATCCGATTTCAAAATTCTATTTTTCCAAAAATAAAGGACACATAATTATAAGTAATACACGAATATGAAGAAATGATGCAGAAGTTTTATATTGTGAACAATAGGCGGCCCTCGTGTGTTTTTCGTAACGATGTTTCACGAAAGCTGGCTTAGAAGCTTTCCTGGAACTAACTTGGAGGTGATCGGTCGCTGTGGACCAAATGATTTGATGTTACACAGCTGGTTACCCAAGTCACTTGTTATGGACCCATGCGATTTCTTCCATTAGAGGTTTCTAAAAGATAACTTGTGTTACGTACTAATGCTTACTTAGTTATTGTTCGTGGGGAATGACATTAACTCCAATTAAGAGCGCTATATCTCACATAACATCTTTTGAACAACCCTCTATACACTGATTACAAATTGTGTTATCTTGTAACAATCTGGTCTTACTGGTAACAGCGCCATCTATCGGTGTAGCATTCTTACCTCATTGGTTATTCACAATATCTTGGGGGGTCATAACAACGTGTATACATATCATTGCCTACAATTACATGCGAATCTTAGCAACAGATTTCAGCTGCTGTAGAATCAATTAAAACTGACATTTTACAACAATTTTGGAAGGAATTTGTAAATGAAATTACCATTATACGTGTAACTAAAGGAAGTTATGTGGACACTCGTAAAAGAACCTTCCATATGTTCCCTTTGCATTCATGTATTAGTTATCATTCTGCGTCGTTTATTCACGAAAATATAGCATTTTGAAATCGGAGATTCCTCTTGTATCAATTTGAATTATTTTGAACTCATAAACATATGCTAAATTTTTATAAATAATATAAAAGCAAATAGATTTAATGTAATTTCTTAACTTCAATATCTCGTATAACTTTTAGAAATTATTTGAATACGCTTCAAATAAATATTTCCATACCCTGTTTTCACATACGACAATTAATGATAACTGATCACAAATACACCAATAATAAAGTATAAATAATTCAAAATATAATTTGAACATTTCTGGACAAAAGCAATATGATTTCATCGGTGTTCCTCTTTATTATATATATTAAAAACATTTTAACGAAGGATTTGATAAATACTGGAATGAATACTAACAACTGAGAAAAATATATCAAACAAGAATCATGATACAAATACATAAGAAATGTTCAGAACACTTCATTTTGTAATCCAAAAAATAACCATTAAGGTCCACGAACAAAAGAAACTTTGTCAGAACAGGCAAATGATGTTTATTATTGAAACACTAGTTTATTTACTTTAAAATTGCATTCAGTAAATAAAACCGGTTGTAAATTCATTGAATGAAAATAATCAAAAGATAAAACATTTATTACGTTTGATAAGAACAGAAGTGATAGTGAAAAATATCTAACACAAATACTGAAATACCACGGTTTTCAATAAAGTCAAATAGATTAAAGAGAACAGAAAATAAAAACTCTCAAATCATGATTCCTTTTCCTTTCCTTCAAAAGGGTTGGAATAGAACTTGTTTAGTTCGGTTCCACATTGACGGATTCTTTCGTTTTAAATCATTCACATTCCATTTTACCTCTTTCTTGCAATCTTCACGAAATTTGACAGAACGGGAAACACTTGTCTCAAGAGATAAAACTGATGCTTCAGTATTATTACGTTTCTTTTTCTATTTTTCTACTCAAGACATCGTAGTTGCACCAGTTTCTCCTTTACCTTTTTGGAAGCAATTTTTTTATAAGAAAGAAGGTTTTCTGTATAATGAGGGTACATTTGGTTCAAGAAACATTTCACTTGCTGTAAGATGGAACGAACAAAAGGATTTTTGAATATTCTCCTGAAGCAATTATTTGTAACTTAAAGAAAAAAAAATTAAATACATTGATGTATAATGAGGAAAAGAAATAACATTTCTTAACATCCCAGTTCTGGATTTTAGGATTTAATAAAACTCTTAGTACAATTATATGCGTTGCAATATATTTGGAATGTGTCAAAACTTCCATCGAGGCTTTCAGTTCAGTATAGTAAGTGAAGAAAAGAATATTTGAATACATGATCAACACATACACAACTATAAAATAGATATCAGATTTCTCATGTTGAGAAAATAATTAAACAGGATAACTAAGATAAAGTTGTGGAAAAGTTTCATGTTAATGACTATCATTAAGTTAATAATGTAGAGTATAAAAAGCATACAATAAACCTTTCAATAAATTAGCCAATACTTTATAGAATATTCTAAGACAGGAAATTCCATGTGAAATCCTCAACTGGTGAAATTGAGATGCTTAATCTAAATCTGATAAGAGTTAAATCCAAATATTTATTGTTCTGTTTACATCTAAACATGTATTATTCTGTATAATTTAATATTAAATTGATAAAATGGAATTCCTGAAAATCTTTGCGAAATAAAAATGTAGCAAGTATTAAAAAGGTCCAGTAATATTTTCATTAATCACAATATAGTAAACATATCCCTGTATAAAAAAAATGTACTAATATCTCTCATTTTTATATTTAACGTTTTAAATATGGTCATTAGATGCATGAAACAATAAAAAAATATTATAAAAATAAACAGAAAATTGCTTCATAAAATTATTAGTCATTCAAAAAGTATTGTTAAATAAGCAAAAAAAAATAAATAAATCATAAAATCTTAATTTTCAGAAATGAAACAGTTGTTATATGGAATTGTAACCTTAAGATAACTTAAAAAGTATATTATATAATTATTGTTAAATTTATATACACTAAGTTGTTGATTAATGAAGATAATTACCTTATATGCATAAAACATTCCAGAAACTCATGATTATTTTCTCTTTATTAGAAAATAATCATTATAGATCATGATATTTGAAAAGAATATACTATTTTTCAATATTAATATATGACGATCTTTTATTATTTTTTGTTTTAATGTCCAAATTACTCCATTGATCAAAATAGATTTAATTTAAATTTGATTATACTTACTTTAAATCTGCATGTTTTGTAATAAAATATGCCTGAAATCGAATCAAATGCAGATTAAAAAGAATTTGTTGTAATTTTTGAAATGTTAAATAACTTCATAGTGCTTAGGTAGAAAATTTATTGCACAGTACGAAAATTATTTTTTATAAATTAAAAGGTGAATGTTAGCAGAAAATATTTAAATATATACGTTTACTAATTTAACAATAGAAATGTGATCGTTGCTCAAATTAGTTAGCAAATTTGAATACATAATTTCCAAAAATTAATAATAAATGGTAAGTATAAAATTATATTTATTCAAATGCATTCCAAATAATATTTACATTATTTAATTAAAAATATTATGAATTTGTATTAAGAAGTTGACTTTTATAGTAATTAAAGACATAATTTTTCAAAAAAGTTATTATTAATGAAAGAATCATTAAGCAATAACTTATCTATATGCATTTCCTAGGCGTAACTTTTAATGAACGTAAAACTCTAAAAAAAAGATCAAAATAAAGTTATTTGGAAAGAAAAAAGAACTAAATTTATTTTTTATTGTACTTTCTAAAATAATATCACAAATTTTTTTTCATAAGCTCTCTTTTAAAGACATTTCTCTATGCAACATTGAAAGAGGGTCTAAAAATTTACTGAACATCTTTATTAGAAACAAGTGTTATATTCGCATTTCACGAACGTTAGCGCAAATAATAAAAACTAATTTTTCCACATTGATTATCTGACTTTGATCAATCAATGATAAAAATTTGAAATGTTCTCTAAATTTTTCATTACATATATATATATATATATATATATATATATATGTATGTATATGTGTGTGTGTGTGTCTGTGTGTATTTGTGTGTTTTTTTTTAATAACTATTCTGTAATAATATATTTTATGGAAGGGAATAGTTTGACAAATAATTCTAGAAAACCTGAACTTTTTATTTTAACTTCTAAAGTTTTTTGTATTATTTCTTCATTGTTTTTTTTTGTTTTTTCAACAAAATAATGGTTTCACAAATCTTTTCAATATGCTCATATTTTTCCTATATCTGACTTTTGGCTTATTTTTTAATTTAATTTCTTTTAAATTACAATTTTTCCTTTTCATTGAATTTTTAGTCAGTTATATATATTATAGTAATGACAAGAATTTGAAATAATCCTTACAATTATGAAATCTTAGAACGATTCTTCCATGTACTTTATACATAAAGATAATACTTTTGGCTGTACAAAATATTTCATATTAGTTTAAATTAAGAACAATAAATCATTTAGCTGTGGTTATAACTTGGTATTGAATAAAAAACTGGAAAAGACTTTTTATACCACAGTTACCTAAAGAAAATTGAAATTTTGTACAAAATCATATTTATAAGTAATGGTTTTACCTTCGTTTTTAAACATTTTCAAATCGGAAATTTATACTATTTAGATATGAATAAAAGTTAGTATAAATGAGAGAGAAAAAATCTAAAAGTTAATTAGTACAATAAACCATGAGCATTCAGTTTAAAATATATCTAATAACGTGATATATTTAGTGCATACATGCAACTGTTCCAATTTTTGTCATTAAAATAAAAAAGACTGTTTTAAAGCTAATTTTTCTTTCAATTTGTACCAAAAAAAATTAATAATTTTTTTCTTACTAGTTTAAAAGAGTTAGAAACCCTTTTTTGTATTAAAATGTATCTCATTCCTAAGAAATTTCCACTCTATAAATAGAGAATTACTCTTAAATTACCAAAAGAAAAAAAATAAAAAGGTGAACCTGAAAAAAAAAGTAGCTTAATGCTTCGAGTATCTTTTATTTTTTATGTTAGCTTGGCATCAAGAAAGGAAAAGTTTTCCCTGTGGGAAAATTTTCGATTTAAGTGACTTTACTCTTCTTGGATACTTCCAAAAATAACTGACCAAGAAAAAAAACCACTTCCGCTTAAAGATTACGACCTGGAAATTCTCGATTTGTCTTTTCGAAATTCTGATTCTCGAGTTAATCCGATTTATGTGACATTGGATTATTTAGTGCTTGTGAAAGAATGTCGTACGTGGTTTTTGGATTATTTAATGCTTCTGTGTGTGTGGAGGGGGAATGTTGTACTTTTTTTTCCTTACTTTTTTCTCTTTTCCCATTTTATACATGACGGAATAAAGCTCTTGAAGTAGATATTTATCGTTGCCAAAAAAGTAAACAACGAAGAGAAATAAGTGATCCAGATTAGTTCATGCTACATTTAGAGAAAAATAATGCTCTTTTTCCTTTTTTGTAAGCATTTGGAACAAATTTAAGAACATGCTACATAAGATTTGAGGTGGAATAAAATATGTTATGATTTTTAATTTTTTAGATTACTTTTATTTAAAAAAAATTATGTCACTTCCTGAGAAAGATTGCAATAGATTTTACCAGTTTGAATATTTTGTTAGAAAAGGAAAAAAACTAAAGAATTTTTAGAATTTTCATCCAAAGAAAAAAACTTGAGAAAAGGTTTTATTGAAAAACATTTCACTCATAAAGTTATTACCAATTGATATAATAAGAACGCTTGCTTTAAATAAAATACTCCCCACTCACAATATGAATCCATTCAAATTAGTAAAATGACGACATATTTTGATGGAAACTGCTCAAAGTCTTTTTCAATGCCATTGAATATTTGAATGTGGTACGAAGTAAACATTCAAGTAACTCATCTGCTGTGCTCCAAATAAGAATTGTTTGTTGTTAATACAATGAAGGATTCAAAATGTTTCACAAATCCATCACATGTCTTATAAGGACCAAATTATTTCATTTTATTCTAGTGAATTGTGAATTATGTGTTTGAATAAATATTTAAATTTAAAAGATTATGTAGTAATATATTACTTAATGTAATATATGGTATTCTATCAATATAGAATAGATATATTCCTTGATAAAAAATAGTATTCTATTTCTTTAAGATTTTAATTAAAAGTGATTCAATGTTTTGTTATCCCTTGTTAAGAATATTACGATGTTACCTAATTTTTAGGTAATAAAATTTTTAAAATTCCTTCCAAAACTTTTCAATACTTATTTTACTATACTTGTTCCTTCATAAAAGAAAATCAGAAAATGTATCTCACTATGTACTTAACATTGAGAAAAGTTTATTGTATTAAAAATTCAAAATGTTTGAATGCATATTTTATCAGTATGTCTTACATCATTTATATCATTATGCTTTTTTTAAAAGATGCAGTATGAAGTACGTTAAATATTATTTACATTGATCACGAATACTATTTGTTTACTTGATGATCTGATCTTAATCGTAAAAATTACATTTCAGAACGCCAAAAGTCTTGATATGTTCTGGTCAACAATTAGAGTCGTTTCCTCATGAACCTATAAAACTTAAGGCTCTCTTACAAAAACATTGTTTCCAAATACAAACATTATAATTTTTTCATTTTCACTTTTAAATTATACTAGTACATAGAATAAAACAAAAAAAATGTCTAAACTCTTATATGTGATGGAATACACATATGAAATGCTTTGATCGTAAAAACTTAGTAAAAGGGCAATTTTAATCGAACGAATTAAATGTTGCATTTTGCTTTCGTCGATATTTGTACTGAACCCCGAACAATTACTCAACAATTTTTTTTTTTCACGAATAACTTTGAAAACCTTTTCGAAAGGATAATTCCAAAAAGTAATATTAAAAATATTTACAGGAAAATCCTCTAGAAATTAAGAAAAACCAAAGGATAATATTCACATGAAAAATGTAACATGAAATCGTAATCTTCCTTTTCATTAATAAAATTCTGTTTCATTCAAACATAAATAAAATAACAAATGGCTACAAATAATGGCTTTAATAACAGTTATAGTTGTTGTAAAACCAACACTATACACATTAAATATATATTAAAAATTCTTTCATAAATGCATGTTCAATGTTATTAAAATAATGTAAGATAATTTTTAAAATTTATTAGCAAACTTAATAAATTTCTGCACAGAAAAGGTATTTAATAAAAATCATATGTAACAGATTATAGGATTACCACTTAATAACCTTCTATTGTAATAATCTATCTAATTTGTAATGATAATTTAGTATAAAATCTTAATGATAATGCATCTTATTTCCTATGCAGTTGTATTCATGATTTCAAACATTAGTAAAATTAAGTTAATTAAAATTAAATTTCATATATAATCCAGGGTATATTAATCTAATATAAACAAATTATAACATAATTAACCTTTTGAAGACGGCGGGTTTTGTGAGGAAAAGGCCCTTAAAGACGGCGCCTTAGGCGATGTTTACTTCCCCCTTTTTTATCGCTCATGGATGGCACCATACATAGGCATACAAAAGAAGCAAGATAATTGCTGCTGTCCGCAGTCAATGGGGATGTTCGCGGCTTAGAAAGTCCCTAAATACAAAGAGTCTCCCTTTCTTAGGGAAACATATTTTCTTGGAGATCTCAATTACGATTTCAGTACAAGAAAATTTGAGAAATTTATTTATTTTATTTTTTTAAAAAAGAAGTTATTTCCTAACAATTTAAGCTGCTTTTCACCTAGATTTCCTTTTTCAATATTATTAAGAGCATTGAGAGAAATAGCACAAAACAATGATGATAATATAAAACATTGCATAAAAAAATGAAACGCTTATTTCATTGTAGACAAAGGTACACACAATAAACTAACCAAATTTAATTGATATTATTCAAGTAAAATTTATATTTTGATTTTCAGTAAATTTTTTTAAAATAGATATAAAATATTTTAAATTTATTTTTAATTCTTTTAAATGCAGGAATTTCATACACACCTGGTGTTAAAACTTAAAATAATCAAATTAGAAATAAGAAGAAAATAATATGATACTTCATAAATTGCACGTAATTATAATCAGTAATACAAAATAAAATAAAAAGCAAAATTGCTGATCCTGTCTCTTGATGTTATAATGTAAAATTCAGACTTTCTCAAATCGATAATGAAGTAAGTTTAAAAGCTCTTTTAAGTATTCACAGCATTTGTATAACAATAGACATATCATCATAAATAAACTATGCTCTTTTGGAAACTTCATTATTACTTAATTTATAATTGTTTTTCTCTTTTAGAACATGCCAGAGAAATCTTAAAAATTTAAACACTCTTAAGAATTTTCTTATATATCTTCCATGAAGGAATGATACATTTGATGTATAATTGTCATTTTTTATTGTTCCATAATCCATTATACTGTGATACATTAATATTTATAATATTGAATGAATCCTAAGATTAAGTCTAAATTTTATTAACAAGCATTTTTCAAAAATGAAAACTTTATTTTTCTTTGATCTAATTCTTCCTATATATGCTGAAAATTATGATAAAATATTCACTATGGCAAATAAATGAGATGAATAAAAAGCAAAACCATTAAAAAAAAGGTGTTTCGCATTATGCTCTAAAATGTGAGTATCCTAAGGCTATAAATGTTGGCCTTTGTTAAATAGTGCCACATTGTAGTTTTCACATGTTTTGACGGTTAGGTCAAACAAAAGGTGACGATTAGGTGTTCCAACATGTAGCAGAGCTGATACACATTAAATCAAAATCCTTACGTTGCCGCGGTGTGGAAATTAGAAGTGGACGCTCTAGCTTGGCTATCGTTCTCGTTACTTGTTTAAATTACGAGGACCGTCTTATTACTTTGTCCCTTATGTTACTTGTAAATGAAATATTAATAATTTATCAGTTTACCTACGTGTTCCTAAAAATAAATTCTTTAAATGCACATAAGAAATTTAAAATTATTTTTTTCCCAATAGTAATAAATGTTTCAATTAGTAAAAAAGAGGAAATGCTTTGAATTTTTAGAATACTTCTAGTAAAACGCAAACAATAAGCTGATATCGAAGACAAAATATTATGACTGCAAACATTTTTAAGTTGCCGAGGAGCTTCATGTATCTCGGTAATCTTGTTTATATAAAAGGAATATATGATTCTTATTTGTACTTAATTGTTTTGCAAGTAATGACAACATACTGGAGCTTCTTAACTTTTTTTCACTTTTCGTACAAAAAGTTATATTCTTAACCTTTAGATAATCCTTACTTTTTATTTAAAATTTCAAAAGAATTGCATAATATTGTTTTAATTCTAAGATTACTGCTCTGATTTTTGTGCGATAATAAACTGATTTTTGTGTGTGATTTTGTGCATATGATAGAACCAAAGCCAATACATTCCTACGAAGACAACTCTTTCGATCAACATTCAAAATAATTACAAAAACCTTTCCTTCTCAACGCACAGACTCCTCAATCGGTTTAGAAAAAACTGACAACAATTTTTCTTTACTTTCTTCAAAACGAAGGA
>BMAW01123369.1:0-13867 GCA_019974015.1 Nephila pilipes
TGTCCGCAGCATGAAATGGCTAAGGTATTTTTTCGAATACTCATTTCATCTAAAAGCATTGCCCAGAATGATTGGGGTTTCTTCAAGTTATAATGAGCTAGAGCCACACCCCTATCAATAATTTTAATGACAAACGCTTACTCTACCAATCAGATAGACTACGATCCCTATAGTTTATAGCTTGATACGCCACATGTTTCGTTATTTCAGGGTAAGTTGTGCATAAATATATTGCAAAACAGTTTAATTGACTTTATGAGTGTTTCTGTAACTTGAGTAAAAAGAACAAATAGTCATTGGCTCATAGGTTGTTATCTTCTGTTTGCGGCAGGTAAATATATATCTAAGGCATTTCTGAACTTTGCTTTCTATTTTCTTGCTATTATTCATAAGCACAAATATTGTAGTTTTTTATTATTAATAATTTTATCTTCACCTTTGTCGCGTATATACTTTGAAAATTTTTAAGTTTTAGCTTGACACTTTTATTTAAACAAAATCCTCTAACAAAAAAGGGAAATATCTTCATGGAATAAGAGTAGTCAAGCGAAATGAACAGAGAACTATTTTTTATTGAAATGAACAGTGAGGCACTCTAATTTTTCGTGTTCCCATACCTTTCTTTGAAGATTAAATTTTTATAAGGCAATATAAGCAAAACAAATGGCTCTAAACCTGTTGCATACAAAGAAGAATGTCGTAAAGACATAGTAATAGTACTAAAGCAAGCCTAACATCATAAAATATTTTTTTAACAACGTTAAGATTCATGCCAAATCTTTTGTGCAGGCTAATTATATAGTCTTTAATTTAATCGAGAAAAAATTGAAACCATTTTCAGATGGCGAGTTTATTAAGCAATGCACAGGAAAAGTGTGGTAGACTTTATTTAACCTGATAAGAAAGAGGTCGTTTCTAGAATTAGTTATTCTTACTAAACTATCGTCATTCGAATCAGACGTTTTTATTGAAGATTATTAATATTACTTAAATGTGTTAACTGTATATTTCATGTTTTTTTTCTTTTTTTTTTCTCAAATTTATGTCTTATAATTAGGTTTATTTTGTACTGCTTCAAACAATTCGTCTTCTTACATTACGGACCAGGGAAGCAAAAAGGTTGCACACGCCGATCTAATTGGAATTAAAATAAGGAGTGGAAAAAATTTTCAAAGTCTAATGCACATTATATAGTGTTCACTAGAGAGCTAGGATTCTTGAAATCCCCAACGTATAAATTATTTCATATCTGTGAAATGACAATGACACAAAATTAAAAACATTTTTTTTCTTCTTTACTTTCCATTAGAGAATAAGTTCTCAAACGAAATGCTTTAATTTTTTTTTAAAAAAAATGAAATATAAGACCTATATATTGATTTTAAGTTTTCGAAGAAAACATTATTGTATACACTCATTGTCATAAGAATTTGGACACCAGGAATAAAAAGTCAAAATAAAACGAAATTTTATTTACGTAAGTACAACGGTGATGTATGTAAGTAAATAAAAAACAAAGCAAAATTATTTTTCATAACAGGAAAAAATTACAAATGAATGGAGGTCTTAGTCTCTATTGGCCTCCTCTAACATGAATGCATGATGTGATTCAGTCAGAGATTGAGGTATATAAGTCCCGTATGATGTCCTACGTCATCCCGTTCCATAGTTGTAAGCATGTATTTAATTCGATCAAACTCTTCTTCTTTCCAGTATGCCATCCTAAATTATCCCAGATGTACTCGATTGGTTACAAATCTGGGAATCAAGCAGGTCAGGGAATGGCGGAAATGTAGTTAAGGCAGACCTGTGAGATCTTTGCTTTGTGTGGGAGAGCATTGTCCTGTGAAGAGTGCTCACTGGATTACTGCCATGAGTAGCAACACTTGCGGCTGAAGATTTCCGAACACATTTCTGGGCTGTTATGGTGTCATGAATCAATATTAAGGGTGACCGTGTGTCAAATGCGTTGACATCCATACCATCACACCAATTGTGGAAGCGGTGTGCCGCTGAACAGCGAAGGTAGGATTGAGACGTTCACCACCTGGCCTCCACACACTTTCACGATTGTCATTAACGCTCAAATTGAATCTAGATTCGTCACGAAAGACGACCTGATTCCATTCCATTGCAGTCCAATGCCTTCGAGCTTGGCACCACTCGAAACAAAGGCGATGGTCAGAGGGTATCAATGGCATTTCACTTAATCAGCAACTAGATATCAACTGTCCTTCAGACAGGTGCCTTCCGATAGCACGGACTGACATAGAGCTCGGTAGTGAAAGTGCTGCCTCTTTTTGGATAGTGGACAATGAGATATTTGGCGCTACTTGTGCGTTTCGTATGATGTGACGGTCTTCTCGACTGTTGGTCCATCATGGACTTCCTGAGTCTACTAGGCATGTAACAGACCCCTCTCCTGTCTACTAGTCTTAAGATTACCTCTCAGTAAAGTCAGAATGGCCAAGATGGCAAACTTCTTAAGGTGCCGCCCATCCGGTTTTCATTATTCCTACGATTCTTCGCCTCTCGAACTCTGACAGCTGCTCATATTGTTTCCAATGGTGGCGTAATGACCTCAATAGTTATAAACTTTTCCTTTGCTACAGATTAAATATACTCACACTATCTATGCGTATTTGTTTTATAATGCAAGGAGAACAAGGTTCAAACCCTCTTTAGGCATTATGCACTGTTCAATCATGCTGCATTTCTAATTACTAACATATCTGCTTGATACGTACCTTCATGCCAAGTTCCGTAACAATCCCACTCATACTTCTTTATGCACAATTTTTATGGCAATGAGTGTATATTAAAAATAAATACATATTAAAACTTTTTCTTGATTTTCTTAATCAAAGTAATTATATATAGTTAATTATTAACGATAAATGTAACTTAAAATCATTAAAATATCAAAGAAATTTATTTTAAAAATGTACGTAATTTGCAAATTTTCTTACACGGCATTAAAAATTGAAAACATGTTTAAGAAATAAAAACGAAGTTTTTAATTATTTTTGTACAAAGTAGATCCTTTTCTATACAATATTTTACCTGAAGTTGTAGGACATCAGCCTTGTTTTTTTTATCTCTACAGCGATCCTTAAGTCTAATTAAATAGTCAATAGTTTAAAGACTCCAATTGAAGATAAGTGAGAGAAAGACAAACCATTTTATTTGAAATATCGATTATCATTCCCTCTGTGTCTCTATCTTTGAATCTGTCTTCACTCATTTAACCTTAATTTATATTCCAATTATAAAGCCTTAGATTACCAAATCACTACATATTAATCAAACACTTCTTGCTTGTTACATAATCAACTCGCATTATAAAAAATAATCACTTTAGTTGAACCGATTTATCGTGAAGATTCACTTCAATCTACAGGTCTATCAATTTTTATTTATTTTCTACACCCATCACTTTTGTTTAATCAGTTCATTACATTACTTACAGTTCATCTAATTTACCTAATTAGTTTTCATTTTGGTTCGAAAAATTTTTCAATTTTAAGCAATTCTAATTATCATAAAGTCCCCGAGTCTTATGAACGGAAAGCTGTGAATAGCTCAAAATCACAGAGCCATTTCAAAATAATATTCACTATGTAACGCCCGATCGTTCCGGGCGTTATCTTGTGCCATCACTAATTTCAAATATTAAATACTATGACACCAATAATTACAGAACCACCAAAACAACTTTCACAATTTATTAATATATATTTACTATGACATCAATAATTATGCTCTCCAGGTTAAGTTTTCTATCACTTTAATTCAACCCACCAATAATAATCTAACAGCCTCTTACCAATATCTTTTATCAACTGCAACTCCGAATCTGGAACAACTGCAGAAAATACTATATCGAAGCCCTTTTCCGAGTTACCTTTACTAGCACCTCAATACTAATCTGTAATTCCGCTTTCCTCTTATATAGCACTTAGACTCCACCTCCTCTCACTACAACGCCTCTCTGATCCTCCTTCGGATACTCTACTTCTTCAGATGGAGTTTATATAATTCCCAATTCAACCGCTTCACTTCATTCCTAACTGCTTTACATATTAATGTTCTTCATCACGTTTCATTTTTGGTTGGGCAAAGGTTGTTTAGTGAAAGCAATCAATCTCAATTGAGAGTCCCTAAGGTTAGTGAAGAGAAACCGCGAATAGCCCAATGTCACAACTATTATTGAAAGAACTAAGCAATTCTTCAATAACTGTAGAAATACATTTTGAACCATTATCCATGCAATGAATGCTTCCATTATTTATTTTCTTGATTATTTCTAATTAATTCATCTCGATCAAATTAGTCAACCCGAACGTGAGTAAAATTCTACAATTAAGTTCTCGTTAGAGTGTAAAAAAATACTACAATCCGAAATTTATTTATTTATAAAAATTTTGTACGATATGCAAAAAGCTATTTGCATTATGAAAATTCAAGGTTACAGAAAATAAATCGATTTATATTAGCTTTCCATGCATAGAAGAGCTAAATATTGAGTTTAAGCAGTATTTTAATTTTGTAATAATCCATTTATTTCAAAATTTATGATGTGAATGGCTCAGAATTTTTTTTTTGTAACATTTTGAATGCTGTGATTTATTTTGCATATTTTGCACATTCTCGAATAGTCGTTCAGCGTTTTTGCACATAATATATTGCCAAACTCTCAAGGATATTATCTCTCAGTTAACCCAATTTCACGTCGTTTGAATCGAGACTGTGAGTGAGAAGCGAAATTTCCGTTGAAGTTTCCTCTTCCGAAACTGACCTAAGCGTTGAATTGCGAATTATCCATCCATAAACAAGGGACGCGTTAGTTAGAATTCCTGCACTGCCAGGGAAATAAATGCTTACATAAAGCAGTTTTGGCATTTCGATGACTAAAGACTCTGAAGCTGTTTATCATTCGGTAGATTGAATAAATGTTCGAAGGATATGACAAAGAACTCTTAAAACATTCTGTCAATTTCGAATGAAAAAAACGGCCTTTCTCATCTTTATTCTATCTAATAACTTCAGTTTCAGACTTAATTCATTTTAATTCAAGCTCAATTTATAGCAATTTAAATCAATATATCATGAGACAGTACAAGTATGTTTTTATAATAAAAGGCTATGACGTATGTGAGAAGAGAATAGTTTTAGTTTAGTTTTTATTAACGTCGCACTAGAAGCAACACGAGGGCTGTTGGCAGAATACCCAAGGGGACCGAGCTCACCCAAAGGGTTTAGAGCTGCAAACCGGACCCCCGGGAAACAATCACCGAAGCACTCAGCATTTATTGACAAAATAACATAAGATTTACATAATTTTGAAATAAAGGTTATATAAAATGTACAAGGTATTTGCACAACAAAAAATATACATGACAGAAACAGTTGAAATTTTCTTACAGAAATAAGAGGGCTATTGCGACGGACCTCGTAATTTTGAACCAGGGTTAAGCAACGAGGACGATGCCTGAGCTGGCACCCCATCTCCTAATATCCACACCTCGCCAGAGGGAGGACTTTGAGCCCCGAACAGATTTAACGTGCATCAGCCCCGGCTACACGGCGGGTCTTTGGCGGCAAAGGATAACCCGAGACTGAAAGAAAACCACGGGCCGCTAGTCTACGACCTTGACCACTAGGCTACCGCGGCCCTATGTGAGAAGAGAAGTAAAATTTATTAAAATATTTCAAGGATACCGAAATGAAATCATTATTTTTTAAATGTGTGAGTGAGTGACAATATATCGCTAAGTTTCCTACGATTGATTGATTACATTTTGATCCTTTGACGGCTTGGCGAATCAACAGTTTTTGCTCAACTATGACCCGCAGAGTGTGTCACCTATCAAACGGTCGTTGAAATTGGCATCCATTTTCTCCCTAGTGGCTTCTTAAATTGTCACCCTTTTCTGACGGTGAAATTTAGTTTTTCGCTTTTAAAAGTTAGTTTTCGAAGAATTTTTTTTATAACTTGCACTTATAAACAATTCAGTAAATGATAAATATTACACATATTAGTTTCTAAAAAATTAAATTGTTAACCAATTATTTGCGGATTATTAATTTTATATTTATACCTTTTGCAACACTTGCACTTTTAAACAATTCAATAAATGATACATATTATAAATTTTAGTTTCTAAAATATTGAGTTTGTAAACAATTATTTGCGGTATATTAATGTAAATTTTACACCAATTATAATTCCCATTTTTAAGCAATTCAGTAAATGATAAACATAAATATTAGTTTGTAAAATATTAAATTAAAATATCTAAATAAATACACACAATTTTAAGCTTTATAAAGCATTTAATTGTTATATTTACCAAACTTTCTTTCGTTGTGTGATACACTATAAAACATGGAATCGCACTTAATGGAGCACTATATACTTTATAATAAATGCATCATTTTTCAGTAACAAACTCCCACCAAATTACACAAGAAAAATAACTACATCAGCAACTTTTTTTTCTTATTAAGTAAAAAAAAAATTACGGTTCCCATACCACCATCTGCATGCTATCAAATTAACTAAATTTTGCCAGTAAATATTGTTTGTAACTCAAATAAAGCAGAATAATATATGTGGATGAACTCATCTCTTCCGAGCCCATTGGAAAAAAGTTTCATAGGGTTCTGCTGCAACCTTTTGGGTCAAAACCCTTCGTATGAGCTGAATTCGTCAGTGCCTTTTACGTTGCGATATTCTAATGACGAGGTGGGCTCGCTCATATCCTTTGAGAGGTTGACGTCGATCTGAGAAGCAACACAAGATCTATGTGAAAACTTCGTTCCAGTGACGAGGACGACACCTGAGATGGCACCTCCTCTATCAAGCTTCCACACCACGGCAATGAAAATACAAGGAATCGCAGAAGATTTAACGTGAAAGAATCACGCTAAATGGTAGGGTTTAAGTGGCATTAGAGTACAAATCTACGAGTTCGTGAATAAGACGACAAGATTACAGAGACCACAACTAAGTGGGGTCAAATATTTGATTAAAATACCGTAAGTTTCCTAATTATCCGCAGTGAGATAAAATAATAGATAAAATCCAATAACTGAAGAAAAATGTAATTTTTTGTTACACGAATAATAAAATTAAATCTCTTAGAAAAAGTAAAAAGAACTGCAGAATAATGATCCTGAATGAGCATTCATTACGTAAAAGTAAAAGTAACAGATAAGTCAAATTTTAATTAAACTCAGCCCAGTATTTTATAAAAAAAAAAGTTTTATTTTCATTTCTACTTGAATTGAAATCACTTTTAAAATCTAAATTGTTTCAAATGTAGAGGGTAAAGTCTTATGCATTTTTATTCAAAGTATCAGATTCTAGAAAGAAAAATATTTTCACAAATTTCCCGAAAGTCGTTATTTTTCTAATCCTTATCGATTGAAGGGAAAGATCTGAAATATTAATGAAACTTTATCAGTCTCAAGAACTGTAAATGAGATTGCGTTATTATTATAAAAATTTAAGTGAATATTTATGGACCGAAAATTCATTATTACTTTTAGTTCATTTTATTATTAAAAGTATATTTGCGTCGCATTAAAAATAGTACATTGTAAAATACCGTAATAGAACCTCTTAATTTAACTTGACATTCATATTTTCCTCTGAAAATATACTACCTTCTGTATTTTTTATGTATTTTCCAATCCAAAATTAGAGACATTTTTTTTTAATTCTGAAAGTGAAACGTGTTACCAAGATTTTACGTTAGCCGAAATTCAAAATGCTTATAATAGTTAATAAAAGTGAATGTAATTAGCATTTTAAAAACACAACGAACGTTCAAAAAGTAAGTTACTTTTGATCCCCTATGGATGTCACAAATGAGAAACTAGAGCGGAGCTTGTGCAGACTGTATTTGAATTTGAAGGCTTCTAAAGATGGTAATTTCATTTGAATGGAACTAACCATTGCCACGCAGTGTTAGAAATAAAAGGCTTGTCAACCGAAAACTTACTCCAACGTTGAAGTACGCGAAACATTATGTTTTTAGAGGCAAAATATTTTATGAGTATGGAGTTTCATCTTGAAATATCGGCAGTGTATGAGCCATAGGCACTGCCACTTCCAGGCATTACAAAATAGTGCTAGCAGTTGGAAAATAATCGAACAGACTTAACCGATGCGGACAGACAAGGAATGCTAACAAAGGCTAGCATATCAATGTTTCTCCTTCAGCGGATAAAGTGAACTAATTTTTTTTCTTTTATTTTTTTTTTATTTACACTGAAAAGGAAATCCATTAACGCCGGGTCTTATAGCGAAACTCTAAGAAATTTTAAAAAATCTGTGAAAAACAAAGAAAAAAAGTTAAACTAAGAAATTGTCCTCTTGCACGATATTACAGCTCATCACAAGGCACGCACAACACAGGACACAAGATTTGTCTTGCATTTTCGGATGGGAGTTCTGGTAGTATATGCCATACAATTCTGATCTGGGATCTTATAACTTCCATGTCTTTTGCAAGTATTAAGAATTTTTGGCTTAAAGATAATTTTCCAACGATGACCAGATTCAAACAGCTGCTCTAAGCTGGCTCCAGGACTGAATTGTGATTTACTACCGTTTGGCATCGAATGGTTCCCACAAATATTTGCATTGACAAGGAGCTGATGTAGAGAAATAGAGAGTTGTATCTATTTCACATATGTATTGCACTGTAACGCTCTTAATTTTATTCTACATTGTTCGATTTTAACTTACTTTTTTTTGAATGCCCGTTGTAGTACATTATAATATACCAGCAATGTAATAACCTTATTAGATTAAATTGACTTTCATATTTACACTGAAATTATAATCTTAATGTATTTTTTATTTAAGTGTACAATCTGAAACTCGAAATAATTTTTATTTTATTTCTGGAAATAAAATGTGTTATCAAGATTTTCTGTTAACCAAAACTCAAAATACTTATATTAGTCTTGATATCTGAGGAAACTAGACTAATGAGTACAACGCCATATCTTAATGAACAGAAGTCATTCGATAATTTTAGAATCAAAACAAGGGATGATGTTTCATAGAGAAATGAAAAATTTTTCATCGTAAAAACTAGAGAGTCCCAATATCTTCACAATTTCAGGAATGAACATAAGAACTGATCAAAAAGGAATTACAGCGAGGGATTATAAATGTTCTAAAATGATTTTGAAAGCTTCTAGATAGACAGTCGAATAGCTACAAAATAGATTATTAACATGTAATTTTTTTCTTTGCATTTACTTTATCCAATTCCGCCTGACCCCTTCATCTAAAGATACATGAAACAATTGAACACAAAATAACTGTATATTTTGAAAAATAAAACTCTATAGGGCAGAATGTTTCATCCTTTCACTCGTTAATTGATCGAGGTTCAAAACTACGAGGTCCGTCAACAATAGCACTCGTGTTGCTTCTAGTGTGATGTGAATCGAACGAGTCATCATCCCTCTTAAGGTATCAGTGATTGCGACCCAATTTTCAATCACAATTTTCATCACACCTCCTCTTATATAATAATAATGCGTTCAACAATAACTTTCCTGGAGCTTTTTGATGCTAAAGCTACATTACTTCCTTAATTACAAACTATCAAGAATGAATAAATTTACTAATATTTTGCAATCACCACCCATTTCATTGTCAAAACAAGAATCAATGCTTCTCTTTTAATGCCTATCTAATGTCCACCATATTGGACATTATCTCGGTTTCGCGGGTAGTTCCGATTTGTCTGGAACATTCTGGAATATCTTCGCAACCATGACGCAAACATGTATAAATTTTACAACCCGTTTAATTTCATGTAGTCTCAATGGAGTAGTTTTACTGAATATTACTAATATTTTTGATATCCTACGTTTACGAAATTGGACTTTCTGCAGTAGTTGCTTTTATGAAAATAATATGCATCTAATCTAAATATAGAAAAATAACCCAGAGAGTCTATTTCTGATGCAAAATCTTCCTTTTCACATTAGATGATAGGTTCAAGTCACTTGTAATTATTAAACTTGTTTTTAGTCT
This sequence comes from Nephila pilipes, assembly GCA_019974015.1. Classification (NCBI taxonomy): domain Eukaryota; kingdom Metazoa; phylum Arthropoda; class Arachnida; order Araneae; family Nephilidae; genus Nephila; species Nephila pilipes. Next base: position 10,067 of record BMAW01123369.1, read on the forward strand.
ATTATTAATAAGTTATTTATCCAATACATTGTGGGGGGGTGCTGATATAATATTATTTATGAGTGTATTATATCAGTATAAATGCATGTTTCATTTTTATTACTACAGATTGTGTGTGTATTTTGTTTTGTTTTTCTTTCGGCAAATTAATAAATTTAAAACAATTTATTTTCAATATGTTCTCTACTACCTTTAGAGTTAATTTACCCTCTATAGATACACCTCACAACAAGAGAATTACTGATACCTAGAAAATCTTATAGTGGATGAAAATTCAACTTAACTCTTAGAGTCTTTCAGAAATATATATATATATATATATATTCCTTTCTCGCTGTGTAATCTGAATAAACCTTCAATTAGCATGCTTCTTATCAAAAGCTAGAAAAATCTGGGAATCATTATTAATATATATGGGTACTGTAAATAACGTACCAAAATTATGAAACCGCTAATCAGTTAAGGCATAAGACGACATTCGGGTAAAAAGCAAAAAAGAGTAGCATTTTATAAAAAAAGTAACACAAGAATGACTTACATTATTTAAAACTGATTAGGGCCTTCATTAAAAAACTAAGCAAAATAATACATTGTAAGAAATTTAAAATAAAAAAAATTGAGTCAGGATAATTCATGGAACACATACTGAACAAATTGCATACTTTCAATATAGTATTTCATCCAAAGCAAATATTTTATAACGAGGAACTTTGTACTCATCTATTGAATACTCTTCTTTTAAAAGAAGTAATTAGGATATTTAATATACTCTTTTGCAAAGATTACTAATCGAAACACACATACATATATGCTCTCTCACCATACTCTCCTATTCTCACTCCTCCTCCACTATACTCTCTCTCTCTCCTCTCCTGTATACATGTCTCATGTAAATGTGCGTGCTTGTGTATCAGTATTTTGTGTTATATTAAATTTAAAATTACTTAAATCTACTTTCGATAGGAATTTTCAAACATTCCTAGTTCGGTCCTCTAAAATTAATTATAAAACTTTTTAAAAGGTTTCAATTGTAAAATTTTAAATTAAGAGTCTTCAAAAATTAAATTTTTAGCAAAATTTCGACTGAACAAAAGGTGCATTTTAATTTCTATTCAGTTATTATTAATATTAAACACACACTTGTAATTTATTTTATATTAATCGTATCATGAAAAAACCAATAGGTTAAAGGTAATTAAGAAGTCAAACAAGTTAGCACAATTGTTATACAAATTGCGATAATTTCGTTTCAATTCCGGGTTTATGCAGAGTCTAATACTTTAATAATTTTATTGTATTAAAAAATGTAAATGGACGGAATTGATGACCGCATATTAAAATAAAAGAGTGTAAGAAAATAATATAGAAGGTTTCGAAACTTATTATTGACGATGCGAAACACCCTTACCCAACCCAATATCGCATGTGGACAGAACAGGAGGAGGTCAGGAGAAGCCATTACTCAAAAAGATATCGAAAGGTTACATGTCACATCAGGTGTGGGGACACGCGTCCAAAATCAATCACGTAGTCCCTTTTCCCTACCTTCAGATATTTTCTTAAAAACTGTTACCCCGATTGTAAAGTTGTCTGCATTCAGCTGAAAATTATAAATATGCCAGAAAAGAAAATTCATGAGAATCACCTACGTATTCTTTTTTTTTTATTTAATTCTTACTATTAGCTCACACTCTCTCTATATATATCTTGTTCAAATTTTCAATCGTTAATAAAATAATTTTCATCCATCATACATTTTTTTAAACTTGTAGTGGATGACATTTGATGTTAATACAGTTTTTTTCAAATATTAAGTCATTTAATTGGTGAAAATGCAGTTGAGCCCAACCACTTGGCATGATTTCAAAAATTGCCAAACTTGGCGATTTTTTTTTTTTTTTTTTTTTGGGTGGCTGAACGTTAGGTCCGCGAAACGGACCAGGGTAGGCACATTTGCCAAAATACCATGGAATATTTTCTGTAGCCAAGGGTAGTTAGAATAAACTGCATTCCATTCATTTAATTTACCGAATGAATTAAGAAACAAGTCAATGCTTCAACTATGTCATTTGTTTTGCTGTGGCAAAGTAGTAGAGCGTCGGCGTAGAATAATTAGGATCGAATCTCGATCCTAATTATTCTACGCCTTCGGATCGAATCTCGTGGAAGCATAATTTTTTCATTTGACTTTCAAATAATCAAATTTAATTTTAAATGGGAGAAATTTTTTCTCTTATATAAGATATTTGGCAGGATGTAAAATTAGGAATAAATACCGTCAATGACGAAGCGTGTAGATCGATGGAAAAAATTTCTTTTGCCACTTAATATTATGATTTTGTTATATGTTTATACATGTTCATATTAATTGTAATTATTTAATAAAAAGTAACTAAAATAAAAATTTTCTTTGTTGACTGAAGTAGGAATTGACTTTATTTATTTTTTTTTAATATATATTACTTGTTTTCCTTCAGCTTATTTGTCTTGTGTTGAAATGCTCGTAAATGTATATATCTCTTCTAGAAATGTTTGTTATATCTAAAGTAAAATCTTCTCAACCTGTTACAATGTGCTATTTGTAGGTTTCTCATCTCTAACATCAGGGACTTTTTCTTAATTTGAGTTTAATTCCTTCCCAACAAAAGCGAAACGTCATTAAGTAAACTAGTTGAAGATGAGAACAACACTGAATTAAATCAGAGATAGTAATTTATAAGTGAAATAGCATTAAAAGGAAAGTGAAGGGAGACAGAGGATAGCTACTGCTTGATAAATAGGTAGATTAAAGTCAATCTGTGAAACAAATCGGTTTGTTTGACGTAAATTGTTAATTATAATACGAGTTGAATCTGCAATAAACAAAAAGAGTGATAATTGGTTTCATTTGTAAGATGATTTTATTTATTAGAACGCTAACTAGGATTAAAACTGGAATAAATGGATTTCAAGAGGGAGAGAGAAAGAGAGCATGATCTTGATTGTTCTAAATTAAGTGCTAATAAAATGTGTTTCCTTTATCTTACATATCTTCAGCTGGAGTCTTGAAATTATTTATTATTTATATTTTAAGAGGCAGTTAAATATTACAGGATATGCGTTGCCAACTGTTTAGACAGGACTTGAATATTTTGTCATTTTAGGTGGGTTAGGCTGAGAAAAAATATAATGAATGGTAAACTTTGCTGAAAAAAAAAGTGGTTCACTAGAGGAAGAGAATGGAGGATAGAAACTATAATTATAAGTTTTTGGGTAAAATGCTGTACTGAACTGTATGAGATGATTAATATTATAAATTTTCATATAATACACTACCATGTCAAATTTAATCAACAAAGGAGTTTTTTGTCACACTGCTTTGAAATTGTTGGAAAGCGCTCTCAAAATCTAGAAAAAACTTGAACCAATTGCAATAAAATAAAACATACACTGCCATTAATAAACATTTACAAATATAGATACCACTACACAAATTCACACAAATACACGAGAGCTGCCGTACCTTCTTTACACCAATAATGAAAACAACAATATATATATATATATATATATATATATGTAATGATTTAACTTAATTCATACTAGTATCTCATAATAATAATTAAATTTCCTAATTTTTCCCATTCTCTCATTTAAAAGTAAAGCATTCATTCTACTTTTCTGATACCATTCCTTCTTAACTTTAATTTATGCAATCACACTTTCTTAAAAATTCGCAGAATAATCGGATCCCACACCTCCATATCTATAGGAATGATCTCTACCAAACTTTAGGTCTGCTCTTAAATTTCCTCGAAACCC
>BMAW01123369.1:15370-60172 GCA_019974015.1 Nephila pilipes
ATATATATATATTTATTTATATATATATATATATATATATATATAATATATATTCAAAATAAGCCTTTTGTGCCTCATCAGGACACAACTGCTAAGACAAAATGCGGTCATATGCTTAAACCATCTGGATTTGTTAAGGAATTTTGTTCAATCACTTCTGTACTTGTATATATTTGATAACATATTTTATGATATCAATAGTATTATTATTATTATTAAGAAAATATTTTTATCATAAATTAATACTTTTTACGCAATTTTTTACTAGTATTACGAAACAATATGAAATATCCCTCGACAATGACAATGCCTATAAGAATATCACACATGTTGCTTTACTTTTAATTTTGCTGACAAACAACTGTTCCAAAAGACGTTTTTCTCCAATTAAAATACTTAAATGACCTTATTAGAGGCTAGATGAAGGGTTTTGACTCGTTAAAAACTTCTTTGATGTACCGGTGGATGACCTTGTTTATCAATTTATTTGGAATTTACCTTTGAAACTTTTAATGATCCGATTAAAAACAAAAAGTAAATCTACAAGTCAGTTTTTGTGGAAGTATTTATACCTTTTTAAAGGTTGTCAGATAAAAGTTATTTTTACAACAATAAGTTCTTATTAGCAATTAAAATGTCAATATGTGAAACTAGAAAAAGAGGGAAAATGTCAAGAGGAAAATGTTCAGCTCGTTGATAATTTCTACAATCAGTATGCTCCTATTTTTATTATTAAAATTACGCAATTTTCATTTAAACCTTTATTAATCTCTGGTATGTATGACAAGTTGAAAGCTATTAATAATTATGAAGATATTTTTTGCGCGCTCTAAATGTTCAACCTTTTTAAGGCTCCCTTCTACCCGCCATTTTGATTTCGTGGACGTAATGTTAATCCTATGGAATTTTGACTTTAATTCTCTCATCTTTATTATTTGATATATTTGAATGCAATAAAGTGCATTAGAAAGAGCAAAAAATAATGAATGCTTCTGTGGAATTACTTTTTTCCTGCGATTTTTAAAAATATTTGAAAATATTCTTTCAAGGCTGGAAAATTCAATAAACGAATAACTAAAATAAGAATAAAAATATTTTTAAAAACCTTAGGAAAAAAGTAATTCCACAGAAGCATTGATTATTTTTAGCTCTTTCTAATGCACTTTATTGCATTCAAATAGTTCAAATAATAGAGTTGGGAGAATTAAAGTCAAAATTCCATAGGATTATTATTAAGCTGATGAAATCAAAATGGCGGGTAGACGGGAGCCTTAACCCTGGAAACAAAATTAAGAAGTGCAGTAAGTCGTTTGCTTAGTCATGAATATAGAGGCTGAAAAATGTGAGCTCAAACCCTTATTTTTCTGAAAAATACTGTATATGCAGAATAACAGGAGGCCACTGAACGTTAAATAGAAAAAGTAATAGCTTATTTAGGTAAGTAGTTTAGGAGATAGAAGCTCATAACTCGTCCTTGCCATCTGACTGAAGTATTATTAACCAAAGTCTGCTGAAATTATCCAATCGTTGTGCTAATGCAGTAGCATTGAATCAAGAAATCTTTAAAAGTAAATCTCACAGGAGAATAAATATTTACTGAAGTCTATATCTGCATTTCATTTGATTTTACATTAGTTCTTCTTGTAGGAATATGAAATATGTGCTCATTTGAGAATCTCCGTGTTAAAAAAACGGCATCAAACACATTATTAACTTTTAACAAAGTTCACTACATGGAAATTCGTCACTACGACTAGTCCTAACTATTCTTAGTTCACTATTTTGTAATTGAAAAGATTATTCAGAGTAGTATTTGATCGACAAGGTTACAACTGATAAGTCTGAATGAAAACCTCTATATACTAGTATTTTAAAACTCTTTATTTATGAAAATTATTATTTTTTACCTGTATGGTGTCCCAAAACTTGATTTTTAGCGTGTCTGCTTGTGGTTTCTCAAGTAGACTTGTGGATCCGTGTACCACCCGTAAAGAAACTTTATACGATGTTTAGAGTTTAACATAAAAAGGACAAACACATACGGGGTTGTCACGCGTATTTCCTTTCAATTAACATGTTGGGCATCTATATGCCGTTATCTGATTTTAGGACTTCTTTTTATGAATGAACCCTGAATAACGTTAAGTAGCCTTAAGGTGCTAAGTGATTGATTGGTTTATTAGGTGGAGCTATGCTTATGGCTATATATATATATATATATATATATATATATATATGCAATTATTTCACTTCCTTATTTTTTCTTTTCTCTAACTCATAGCAAAGAATTCTTTCTATTTTTCTGACATAATTCCGAATTATCCTTTAATTTATGTAATCCGTTCTCGTAAAATAGGCAAAATCATCATTTAAAGTGATCGCAGACCTATAGATATAATTATTGGGCTCCACTTGGACTATTTGTCTTCAGCCAAAGTCCCTAAAACATTCATAATCCAATATCATATGATCGCCACGTAATCTAAAGAAATCCCTCCATTTAAATTTGAGGTAATGTAAAAAAATTATCTCTGTAACACCGGTCTTGAAGGCCGACCACACCCTGAAGATCTTCTCAAAATGAATTTCAAATAACTTCTCTCTTATGAAAAATAATAAATAGATTTCTGTCAAATCATGATGTAGTTATTGCAGTTATGACTTCTGATAAACAGTTTAAAACGTACGTTAGAGTTAATTGTTACAAACACACACACATGCACATACACATACAAACACACTCACACACATATATATAATTGTACATATATATACATATATATGTATATATATATATATATATATATATATATATATATATATATATATAATAGACAAAAATAGATTCATAAGCCATTAGTAAAAATAATTGGTGATTAAAAATAAATTGATAAAAAATGTGTCAGCATAAGATTGATTAATTACATGTAAAACTTTCATGGTTAAAGTCTTAAATTTTAATTAGAAAATCTTATTTTGTATTAATAACGGAAACAAATTACATTAAGAGCTTTTCATTTTCCAATTTGACAGTTCTAGAACTGATAAATTAAACAAATGTTGATAATTTTCAAACCCTGAACATATAATTAAAATATTATGGACTGCGTATGGGACATAGCGAAAAACCTCTGTGCTACTGCTCTTACCAAACACCTGAGTTTGTAATACCTGAATCACGAGGCCCGTCGCCAATAGCCCACATGTTGATTCTGGTGCAACGTTAATAAAATCAATCAAGTGAAGAAATATGTTGGAATGAGTATTTATTTATTTTGAAAACATAACAATATTGAGCTTTTTCACATTTCGGTCAAGGAATTTGATTATGCCTTAAAATTTCATCCCAAGCTTTCCGCATTTACATTTGTTATAGGATGAAATAATTTTGATATATCGTGTGTGTAAGAATTAAGTTTTCAGAAATATTTGTTATATTATGACAATGACATATTTATAAAATATTTCTTATAAGAGAAGGAAAGCTTTATAAATCATTTGCACTCCAGCCTACTAGATCAAATAGTACACAAACAACTCAAGCACTGCATTAGTTATAAGTGAAAATATTTGATATTTTTTTAAAAAAATATGTTTGCTGCAATAAAACAAAATACTTATTCCTTCACTACATTATATAAAACACGTTGAAGTTTGCAAATCTCCAATAAAATAAAATTTTTACATTTTGTAATTTGTCATAAAACGATATTTTTGGCACTACTATGACAGATCACCCATATGGTACCGAACCGTTTGTCTATAAAAGTCATTAATTTCACATTTACTCAAAAATGCTAAAGTTTACAAAACACGCATTCAATGGTAACAGTGACAGTGAATGAAAGTTCATATTTTATATGTCACAAGATAGGTGATAACGTCGTGTTCAAAGGGTTAGTAATTAATGGGATAATTTGAATGGTTTATCAAGTGAGGAAATATGTATCGATTTCTTTTGTTGTAATTATTAAATTTGTTTATTTTCATTTACTTGTAATAAAAATATATTTTACTTGCTTAAAGAATTTTCAACTTGTGAACTGTACTTTCGACATAGTAATAAACAACTTTAATTATTAATTAAACACTTAATAGTGTGTATCTTAAAAATCTTGTTATGTATTTCAATTTTAACAAAAACAGCTAGATTTTTGTAACACAAATTTTGAGAACATAATGAATGATGAAGAAAATATGATCAATATTTGGTTTTTAAAGAAATATACATATATTACTCGGATATTAAATGACTTAATTTTTACAATAAGAATTTCAATTATAAAAGAATTAGATTATATTTAAATTATTATAGTGAAATGTTGTAAAAGACATGTCTGGAGGGTAGAGGAACTGGATTAGATTGATGAGTCTGGTAGCTGCAGTTTGTTGTTTGAATCTGAGGAAAAATTGTTGAAGAAAACTTTATTAGACCTACGAAACCGACTTAATGGGCATTTTCTTATTTGAGCAGATAGTATGGAAGGTATTGGATTCCAAATAACATTCTATAATATTCCTTATTATGACATGTGCTTTAAGAGTTAGTTTGACATATATATGGAAATAAACTACATAATCACTTGATAATCAAGAGACGCTTTGCTTTCTGACTAACAAGCGATTAATCAATAAGCTGTGCATATATACTCTTTTGTAGCTGCTCTTATCATAATAACTATACTGTCTGTCCGAGATAGCATTGTCGCCCTCTAGTGACCATCCAAATTAACATGATGTTTGTGTAAAAGCTTAGCGCTCATCGAAATCAGTAGTAGTGAAATTCCGTCGACTAAGTTTCTTTGTTTTGAAATTTTGTATATTGCCCATGGGTTATTTAAGACTCTCTTCTACTATCCATTTTGATTTCTTGAATGTAATGTTAGCCTTATGGAATTTCGACGTTCCTCCATAAACCTGGACTATTATATTTATTTGAATGATATAATGTACAACCGAAAGAATTAAAAATAATAAAGATTTTCATTTGTAATTACATTTTTCCTCTGATTACTGAAACAATTATACGTTTATCTTAATTATTCCTTCCGTGGGTTATTCAGTATTTAAAAAGTCCTTTAAAAATGTTTAAAAAATTCAGGAGGAAATGTAAGTCCATAGAAACCTTCCTTTGATATGTATTTTATTGTATTCTAAAATATAAAATAATCTAGGATTGAGGTGGAAATTAGAAATTGAATAGAATTCACGAATTTAAAATGACGGGTAAACAGGAGAGCTTTAAACCAACTAATAGGTTAATGTTCATTAAAAATAATTTTTATTCAACCCAACACAGTATTTTGCCATAACTAGCTTTACAACTGACTCTCAAAGTCTTTACCACAGAAAATTTGCCCCCGGGATTAAAAACAATGAATTATTAATTCACCTGCTACGAAGTGAGTTGCAAGAATCAGAATATTTTTTTCTTACTAAAGTCAAATATTAGGGCTAATCTCCTTAAAGTTTGTATTTTACAAAACTTACTGCAGTTTTCTGCTAAGAAGATTTGGAATGATTCAAAGATATTAGAAATGTAATTACATATGTCCGAAATGCAAAAACCTAAACTCAAATAATACCTTCAAGATTGAACTGAACAGTATAAAAATCCTGTTTTTATTCCAAGTATACTGTAACAAGGATATATCATTTTATAATATATTTATTAGAAAAAATGACTTGTCTCGAAGATGGAGGAATATTCATAGTTTCAATGGTTAATACTTAATTTGAATATGGTGAAAAAATTATGTAATACACAAGCAGTTATTGTTATTGTCAAAACATCGATTGTATGAAAAGGACTACAATTATAATTTAAAGAGTTTGTTGAATAATTTTTAAGAGAAATGAATGCAATTTATTTTGCCTATAATTTACCACAAAAAAAAATTAGAAATACCATAAATGTTCATGTCCTTTGCATTTCAGGTATAATAAAACATCCGTAAAGTGTCCCGAGTAAAAATTGTAGTACATGATGAATTACAAGGATTATCTCTTTGCTTCGAAAATCAATAACACATGATACACAATCTTCCTCAACTGCATCATATTAAGAAAACAAATTCATCATTCATATTATATCAGTACATGATTTGTTGCAACTTTATACAACAAATCATATGCTGATATCAAGAATCCAAACCACTCTCTTCGGCCAAATAATCCCTACTTGGGTGAGGGTTAGGTCAGTATAAACATTACTCAAAATCATATCGCAGTTCTGCAAGTTACAGCCAGAGAAGGGACAGTGACATAAAATCAATCATACAACCCTTGTCAGAAAAACGGTTTTCTTACTTTTACGAATAATATTTTTACATAATAGTATCATGTTACATTTTTAGGTCTTCACCTCTTCAAAAAAGTGTAAAATTTAAAATAATGTACTTATATATATTTTTATAAGTACAATTATAATAAAAGATTGAAATTATACGCCTATATTTGCATTAGTTTCTATTAAATTATGTATCTATTTTATTCTTTTGAAAATTAAATTATTTTGTATTTTATTTATTTATTTTGATATCGCAATTCATTAGCAGTAGCTGAACTGTAAGTTGCTTTGTTTATAAAAAACATTTGGTCCCAATGAAGCGTATCAAAATTGTATATATTCAGTAAAAATAGTTAAATTACCTTTTTTTTTTATTAGATACATGACAAAAGACATTGATTCATTTGGGTGCTTTTCATTTTCATTTTTTTCTTCAAAACAATGGAGCTTGTTTGGCTTGAATTTATCTCGTAAATTTTCAATGTTTTTATAAATAAATACTTTATCTGCATATGAAAACTCCTTCTGGTGATTTATATAGCGGTATAAAGCTTTTTCATTATACTTTTTTTTAATTATAATTAATTTTTATTAGCTACTAAATGGTAAAACTATAAAATTAAAAAAAAGTGACGCAAAGAAAAAAAAATGTGAAAATTTTAGTTTACTGATATTTTCAACTGCCCGTCTATTCTGAAGTCTTATTTACCTTTAAAAATACCGCAACTATCATTTTCACTTGCGCGAGATTGAAATGTTTAATGTTAGTAGTCAATCGTTGCTCTAGTATTATAGGATATTAACACCGATGAAATTGATAGATTATAGTGCTACAGAAATATTCAGGACACAAAAGTTATTTTAATGATTTGATTTATTATAATGAATTGATTTATTTTCATGAATTGATTTGTAAGAAAAAAGCAACCCCGCATTGAACCATATTTATAGAGATTGCAGACCACAACCTAATAATAAAAACGCACAGATATAATAGATTACTAGATTGTACACATGCGGCCATATACGAAGGAGTAGAAAAGAGAGAAAAAATTGTTGTCAGAAATATTCGAATACTTTTTCAACTATACAAAACTGCAAATTAACACATTTCTTTTATTCAGTTCATAATCGAATAAGTACAAAATTATTAGACTGAATACAGAAAAATATATTTATTTGAATAAAACTAATTATATTTAACCAAATATATTTTTCTAGAAACATTTATTGGCTTAAGATAACTTTCAAAGGTACAGAATGAAACACTATTTTTTTCACAGGTTGTAGTAAAACGTTCAGATCTATTTCATGTGTAGCTTTTCTCAGGCATCTGTCAAATATATCTTAAATTGTATGGTTGTTAACAGATAATATGTAATTTCTTCACTTCATTTCTTTTTAATGTTTTTATAAGGGTTTTGGTCTCGGGAATTTGGTTGAGATTTTATCTATATTATATCTGAATAAGTCATAACCAAAATGCAACTAAATTACTTTCTTAAAATGCTTTTGTAATAATATCCGAAACAAATGGAATAACGTAGATATTATTGTTCAATATTATGTAGAAGAACTTTATGATCGTAGAAATAAATGCTTTTATTATACTTTGAGCTAATGCTGCTTTAAATCACACAAAGATCAACAACCTCTAGCAGTTAGCAATGTTTAACTATAACCAAATAGTGAACAATCACTTTGGTTGGTCTCTTTTCTAAGATTCAGCACTACACCAATATAGAATTTATTTAGTGAAAACGATTTATTCTGCAGAGGCTACCATCAAATTCTACGAAAGATCTAAATCGAAATTCGTCCAACTATTACAATTCTACTGTAACATTTTCTTTGACTTACACATTTGTTTTTAGTCCTCTATTAACGTAAACTGCTTCCAAACTTCTAAAGAAAAATTGGTTAAAATAAAATTAGTTTCCGACTCATTTAATGTTAAAGAAATTACTGTAACACACTCATTATTTTATTTTAGAATAAAATATAGAAGATAACATATATGAGACAATAAATGAGTTTTAAGAAATACAATCAAACTAATGAATTATAACAACTAATTCTTAAAGATTACCGACTGTAGAATTCACAATATTGATGAAAAGATATAATTTAAATAGTTTTATATAGAGACGCAATGTATCTTAATAAGTTTTTTAAGCTTTAATATGGACTTCTAATTTTTAAGATACTATAGGATATTACGACACGCTTTGCCACGACTTTATTTTTATAAAAATGTGGTAGCATTCATACTGTTTAGCCATTTTCCAAGACCTAATCTCTGAAGCAGAAATAAGCATCTGTAGAGAAATACTATATTGCATTGGACTCCTATGGGAAATATGTACAAGATACATTTTGTAGCGTGAGATTTTTAAATTAAAAACTCAAGGAGGTATAGTCAAATTCAAAATCCATTCCCCGCTTTTAGCAATAATAAACAAATCTTTAACGTTTAACTTACAATTTGCTGCACATAAACTACTCAGCAACGGTTTAATTACGAATAGAAATTCGCAGCGTGTTCATTACCCTTACTTGAGGGAATGTTGCTACCTCTTCCTCAAACAACTAATTACGGTGCCGTTAGCCGTAGCATTTACGTTTCTGGAAGCAGGGACGTGTGAAAGTTACAACAAAAGGACGAATGAGATTAAAACTTAGCGGAGAGAGTAAGGATTCCAGTTCAATTTCATGGTACACAGAAATAGCTACTTTTCGCTCCTTCTAAACATCTAATTACTGTTTCAAGGACACATAGATAGGGATAGAATGATTACCGAAATCCATTTCTCCGAATGTCATAAGGATATAATTCTACAGCATAATATTTCTCCTCGTAGGTGTGTAGTGAAATGCTCGTAGTAATTTAAATGTTTTGAAGGGACTTTATGTCCCGGTGTGGATATTCAGATGTGCATTTGATAATTATTAGGTCATATATTGTTTCCACGTCTGAAAATAATTTGGTTCATTGTGCAATTATGAACTATAATTATGTACATGTCTGGAAATGGGCTTGTATTGACTAGTCTTAAATGCATTATAAATCATTTGAATTAGTTTTTCACGCAATTTCATCCAAGTCAACGAAAGCCTTAACTTATTTTGGTATAAAAATATGCTTACATTGATTAAATCTAAGATATTAATAAGTCATAAGCAATTTTGAATTGATATATTTAACTTTTGCATTACGGGAACTTTTTAGATACGTTTTTGAATAAGCAGTACACCTTTAATTTTATTTTAATTAACGTAAGTTTTGGTGACAAATATATATTTAAAACATTATGAGGTTTCAAAATTAGAAAAACTCTCGAAAGAAGTTTTATTAGTGCATAGTAAATAAGAGTAAGACTAAAATAAGACTTTCCATAAAACAAGTTAATTAAAAGGAAATTGACTATATTGACTAAAATTGAATGTAATATAGAATAATACCTTATCTGGGGAAAAAACGATTATTTCGATAATCTAGCCTTTAAGTAGAATGCTCTATGGTTGTTCGAGTTCTGAACAATGAAATTTTCTTTTACTGCTATTGTAATTTTCATTTTATAGCAATATATAAAATCTACAACTCAGTATAAAATTTCATGAATAGTATATTCTATTTGTAGGTATTTGAAAAACATATATATAGAATTTCAAGTTAATTGATGTATAATAGTAAGAGATATTGTGTTAATCAGTAATAAAAATGTCGTTTTTAAGAGTCTTTCCGGTCAAAGAAATATGATTAAGTAATATTAAAACAATTGTGCAGCAGAATTTCTAAATACTATACAACTTAATTTATACACATATTTTTTAAGATAAAAGAATGAAATATGAGGATAAAAATGAAAAAAAAATTGATATCCTGAACAAATATTGTGTTTGAAGGTGTAATGTCACCTTAAGAACAAGAAATGATATTTATTATATTACTATCATTCGATTGAATATATTCAACATGTTATTCAGATGTTTCGAAAGTAATTTAATACATTATATGTGTAAATATATATATATATATATATATATATATATATATATATAACTATTTTAAGATAAAATATACTTGTATATTGCTCTATACCTTCATACTATGTTTCTCTTTTCAGTCCGTATGTTGTCAGATGTTGTTTTGTACAAAACTGTGCAAATTAATTGGGACAAGTTATTTTTTGGCAGATGTGTTTAAGTTCTCTTTATACCGATTTTATGTGTTCAGACTGAGTGTGAACCACCTCAAACGGGATTTATCTGCTTAGAGTGTATATCACTGATCGACCTAACTGGTTTTAATGTAGAAGTACTTACTATTCTTCAGTTTTGAGCATTTGATTGAGGCAGTTAGTAAGTAGTGTCCCATTTCTCTTTCAAGTGTTAAAAAGTAGATATGTCTCAAAAGAAGCGTGCTAAAATTATAGCTCTTTAAGATCACTTTAGTACGATAATTAGAGAAATAGCCTCTGCAGTTGGTGCAGACAAATCTAGTGCTTCAAGAATCCTAACTTAATTCAAAGATTGTGGATCTGCCGCTCCAAAAAGGAAAGGAAGGTGTGGATGCAAGCGAAAAATTACAGGAAAAACTGCTAAAATTCTAGTAAGAAATAACAAAATTAATCTAAGGGAAGCAAGCTCAGCACTTCAGATTAAATTATTGGTATATGGTTTTGATGCGAGTAGCTCAACAATACGACGTAGGCTTCTTGACGGTTGTCGTAATGCAAGGAGACCAACGAAAAATCAACTTTTAACTCCTAACATGAAAAAAAAAAACTGTTTAGCATGAACCAAAAAGTACGAATCATTGGCTGCTGACGACTGGAAGAAAGTGATTTTCTGTGATGAAACTCATTTATTTGTAAAGGGATACACTTCGGATGTTGTGAGACGAAGAGATTATGAACGTTTGAGACAGGACCATATCGAACAGACAGTAAAACGCCCGCTGAAGCAAATCTTTTGGGTTTTTTTGTCATGGTAAATGACACGAGAAACTTAGTTCCTATTCAAGGTATGATGAGTTCGACTAAATACATTGAAATATTACGGCAGTAGATTATTTCATTCATGAATACCTTTAACGAAACATTTCAACATGACTTGACTCTTTGTTACAATTCAAAACCTGTTTATGCCGGAAAATCAAATTAAAGTGCTTAATTGGCCTGGTAATTCACCACCTCTAAGTTCCAATGAGAATTTGTGGAATATTGGTAAGAGAGGTCTTTAGGTAAGATGGATTGTACAACAAAAATAACACATGATCAGCAATGCAATTCACGTGTGTTTTCGTAATGATTTGCTCAGAGCATGTGTACTACTCGTAATATGGTGGTGTCAATGCCAATACATTTGCAAGAAGTCATATCAGCTAAGGGAGATCATACGTCACACTACAAAATTTATTGTAAATGTATAGAATGAATAAAAGCATAGTTTTCTAAGAAAGCAACGATTTTTTTAAACTATCCCAATTAATTTGTGAAAGTATGTAGGTATTTTCGGAAAAAAGATGATCTATTTCGAATTTTACACTGTTCATAAATACATAAAATGCAAAATATTTTACAAGGAGATATTGGAGTAAAAATTTCAATATCATAAAAATAAAACAATTTTGATAAATTTTGTTTGTATTACACGCCAATTAGTACTTCATTTGATTCAAATAATTTGTATAATAAAATAATGGAGTTTTATATGTGTAAGCATATTTAAATTATTAACAGTAGTGTGAATTTTAAACGAATATTTCATAAGTAAACAAACATGCATTTATTATTAATTGATTATTTTTATGCTTTTTGAATAACTAAAAACTGAAAGAAAAATTAATTTCCTTATAATAACTCTTAAAAAATTATAAAGACTGTTTTTCTGCTTATTTAATAAGAAAGGCATTTCAGATTTATCTTAGCATTGATAGAATTTAATTGACATTAATTATGATTTATGTATTCAAAAATACTTTTAAAGAAAATAAAATACTTAATTCATGTTTATTGAAATTAAAATAGATTAAGTTTTATTTGTGGAAATTATGAATAATGATATAAGTTTTAAGCAGAGTTTTTTTCTCCAAGAATCCTGTTATTTTAACCTATATAAATATATAGTAAAAACATTTTAGCTTTTCTAAGTATACATTCTATCATATAATAAATTACTTTAAGTTGCGAAATTAAATTAAATTTTTTAAAAAAATTCTTGTTACTTGTAAACAATTAAATGCATCATTTTTCATAGTTCTTACTGAAACATTTTCCTTCTTTATAAATTAAATGCAACATTAATTGTAAAAGGGACTTTGGAGGACATGATCGGGTACCCATTGTGTGCATAAAAAAGACATAATAAAGTCATTGTATATTATGTAATGTTTATTTTATTCAATTTAAAAAGAACAATTCTATGAATCTCATTTCAATCTTTATTCCAGCGCCAAATTGTCGTCAAAATCAAAACGTACCAGTTGAAGAAGTACTAAGGCAATGCCATATTATTTGAGCAGGAATAAAAATAACAAACGCTTATACAATAAACACTGTATTGTTAATTTAAGTATTAAAATTAAAGCAAACAATAAAATATTAGAGTTGATAATAATGTTCGGTTCATATATTAAACTAAAGCAAACGATAAGTTAGTAAATTAAATATTTCTTAGTAAAGTGCGCAGATAGTTTTGATGAAAGTTTAAAATATAAAATAAACCTTAAGCATGTGTTGTAATCTTAATTTCATAAACTTAATTGAATTGTTTCTCTAGTTCATGGTGTTAATGTTATGTACAATTTAAGTGAAACTTAAATTTAATGATTTTGTTTTATGGTTAGTAAATAGTATTGCTTTTATATCCGAAATATAAGGAACTAAAAAAAAGATAAACAAGAAAGTAGATTCTTAAAACAAGAAAACATTTCGTTTTTACCCTTTGATAACTTGGAAAAAAACAATTATTCATATTGAAACTACTAAACTGCTTTATTTATAATAAAAGTGCAATAACGTAACATGAACAATCTCGCTTGACCGCGTCATATTAGGGGAAAAAATCCAAGGTTAAAAATGCGACACCTCATGTGCTGTTATCGACAGGTTTCACTACCTTCTTCGTCTGAATAACCTTAACATAGTTGAAGGTTAGGTCAAAAGCCATTACTCAAGACTATATCGCAGACATGCAAGTTGAAGCTAGGGAGTGGGGAGGCGGATAGTGGCTTGAAATCTGTCAATATATACCAGTAAAAAAATCCTTTTATTAATTATAATTCTATTATCTTTTTTATCTTTTTCCGAAATAGTGTGACTGAGTGTTCTAAGTTTTTCTCCTCTATTAGAAATAATCAAATTCATATTTTAATTTTATAAAAAAAAATATTTATTTGAAAGAATGAAATCTATCACATCGTATTGTTAATTAATTTTTCACTGAAAAAAAATTTGTTTTGATTATTATTGATAATGTTCCCAAGTTTAACGAATTTTAATAAAAAAGTAATACTAGAACATACCAATACATAAATGCAATTTGTTATATACAATTATAATAAACTAAGTATAATATACAATTATAATAAACTAAGTTACAATTATAATATACAATTATAAGAAACTAAGTATAATATACAATTATAATATATAATTATAAGAAACTAAGTATAATATACAATTATAATATACAATTATAAGAAACTAAGTATAATATACAATTATAATATACAATTATAAGAAATTAAGTATAATATACAATTATAAGAAATTAAGTATAATATACAATTATAAGAAACTAAGTGTCCATATATGTGGTCAATGGCGTCAAGATATTGATCATATTTTTTTGAATATATTGATTTCCTATTTTGTTACTGTTTTCATAATTTTAATTTGAGTTAGAAAATGTGTTGGAAAATATAATTCCACAATTCTAATTCCCACTTATAGCTTTTGGTACAATTTCTTGTTTCAGCATCTCATATTAGTCAATTACACCTCTTGTTAAGAGATCCCTTTAGTTATTTTGCCAGAATTATTTCTTTCTTCGTGAAATCTTTGAAATTTACTTCAATTTAGCATATTAATTTGAAATTGGTGATGTATGGATCACAATGAAGTTGGTATGTTTCATTAATCGTAACACAATACTTTATATTAATAGCAATAATGTAATGGATAAATTGCATTTTCTTTGTCTTAAAGTCCGTTTAATTTATTTTTTAAATGCTTCTTATATACAGTACAACGTTCACTTAAAATATATTTACTTTAAATATTCTCTAAGTCTTATATATGTAACTTTCAAATTTTTTAAGTATTCGGATTGAGACTACCTTCACCTAATGTTAAAGAATTGGACCCTTTTTCTAATAATTAAATGCTCCAACATTAATTTTATATTCTGGCTTCTTTGTCTTTTAGAGATTAGCGTGTTTCATTATACTTCTATCTGAATTAATATATTTTTTCTGGTGTAATATGTGTCTCACGTTTCGTCTTCTATATTGTAATACTCATGGATTTTGAGATTTACATGTTCAAATGAAAAAAGACACATTTTTCCCAAAATTGGATTGTTCCTAAATTTTAAGCTTACTGCATCATAATCGGATGTATGTATTCATACGTCACAAACTTTCATCAAAATTTGAACAGTAATATGTCTGGAAATGTGTTCCAAGTTTTGATAACGCTCTCTACCTTAGGCTCAGACTTAAATGCATTATTATCGCTTTCTATGACACTAACAGGTCAATTGAAAAGTCCCCGGCCTACCATAGTAAAACACATTTTTTTGGCAAAATTAGTTTTTTTTATTCAACATAATTCCCTTCAAGGATGATACACTTATTATAGCGACCCTCCAACTTTTCGATACAATTTTTGTAGTACGATTTGTCCTTTGCTTCAAAATAAGCCTCAGTTTCGGCGATCACTTCTTCATTCGACGAAAATTTCTTTCCAGCGAGCACTCTCTTGAGATCCGAGAGCAGGAAATAGTCGCTGGGAGCCAGATCTGCAGAATGCGGTGGATGAGGAAGCAATTCAAAGCTCAATTCATGGATTTTTGCCATCGTTTACACTGACTTTTGACACGGTGCATTGTCTTGGTGAAGCAGCACTTTCTTTTTCTTCAAATGCGGCAGTTTTTCGGCGATTTCGTCCTTCAAACGGTCCAATAACGCTATGTAATAGTCGCTGTTGATGGTCATTCATATTTCGAGGTAGTCAATGAAAATTATTCCATGCGCATCCCAAAATACAGACTCCATAACCTTGTCAGCCGACGGTTGCGTTTTCACACATTTTGGAGCGGGTTCATGGTGTGCAGTCCACTCGGATGACTGTCGATTGGACTTCGGAGTGAAATGATGGAGCCATGTTTCACCCATTGTCACATATCGACGCAAAAACTCGGGTTTATAACGCTTGATCTTCTTCAAACACTGCTCCGAATCATTAACTCGTCGTTGTTTTGGGGCAAAAGTGAGCTCGCGCGGCACCCACTTTGCTCAAAGCTTTCTCATACCCAAATATTCGTCAATGATATGTTGTACACGTTCAGTTGATATCTTTAGAGTGTCTGGTATTTCATTCAATTTCAATTGACGGTCATTCAAAATCATTTTGTGGATTTTTTTAATGTTTTCGTCGGTAACAACCTCTTTTGCGCGTCCACTGCGTTCACCGTCTTCGGTGCTCATTTCACCACGTCTAAACTTAGCATACCAATCCTTGATGGTTGATTTTCCTGGGGCAGTGTCTGGAAACTCGGCATCAAGCCAAGTTTTTTCTTCAACTGTATTTTTTCCCTTCAAAAAGCAATATTTTATCAACACGCGAAATTCCTTTTTATCCATTTTTTTCACATTAACAAAAGTTGCTTCACTCAAAATGCTATAATTTACAAACTAATGATCCGACAGCTATGAAATGTATACACGCATCTTTTGATGGTTAGGGCTAACTAAAAAAACTATGGATTTAAATCTAGTAGCTCCATATATGTGTCAGGCCGGGGACTTTTCAATTGATCTGTTAGAATGAAAAAAAATGTGAAAATGCATGGACAGAGAAAAAATGTATAACTGTAATAATTTTGGGTAAATAAATATTTTCACATTAGTTGTGTTAATTCTTATATATAATTTAAATAATATTATCACGAAAAATTAATTGAGATTGTTTTTTATTATTATTTTATTATAATTTCTATAAATTCATAGTGTATTTAAATTCCTGATAATTGAAGATTAGATCTAATAGATTTAGAATAACAATTTTTTTATTTTCTAACTAAAGGAAGCTAAAAAAAATAAAAAGGCGGGAACCGTATTTCTTTGAAAGCTGGATCCGGTTTTATATTAATTTTTGCTGCTACATGCACATTATGGCTTATTTTCGACGTAGTTTTATTTCTTATGAAAAATAGTTATCTTTTAGTTACGTTAAGCATAATTATACAAAATAATTACTTTATCATTTACTTACATATTCAACTCAAAAACATTTATTTTAATATCTCCTGTCGTCTTCTTCAGCAACATTGTCATTTAGCTCCAAACAACGATTTCCAGCTGAAATTTTTACAACTCCATTTCCAGTCAGAGCATTGGGTAAAATCTCGTGTCAAGCAATACAGCCCTCTCCCCCACCCACAAATGAACTCTTCATGTCAATGATTTTTGCTCTTAGAACATTGGTAAACATTATTATCTTGCAAATTCTTTAGGCAAGCAACGACTTCTTCCTTGCTTTATTTGCAATATTTTCGTGTTGATTTTTCTCCATGCTATTTTCATTGCAGTCATTAACTTACGTGCTTAAATGATATTTGCAATAAATAAATTACCATGTTTATTGCCATGTCAGTGCAGAAACGTACCAAGATCTCGTTTCTTCAATTTACGTAAATCTTAAAAGCACTGTTATTTGCCTGCAGGCATTTGAAAAAACCGTCCATGCTAACAGGTCAATTGAAAAGTCACCGGCCTAGCATAGTAAAACACATTTTTTTGGCAAAATTAGTTTTTTTTTATTCAACATAGTTCCCTTCAAGTTTGATACACTGATTATAGCGTCCCTCCAACTTTTTGATACCATTTTTGTAGTACGATTTGTCCTTTGCTTCAAAATAGGCCTCAGTTTCGGCGATTACCTCTTCAATGGACGAAAATTACTTCCCAGCGAGCATTCTTTTGAGATCTGAGAACAGGAAATAGTCAGAGCCAGAACTGGAGAATACAGTGGATGAGGAAGCAATTCTAAGCTCAATTCATGGATTTTTGCCATCGTTTTCACTGACTTGTGACACGATGCATTGTCTTGGTGAAGCAGCACTTCCTTTTTCATCAAATGCAAAAGTTTTTTGGCGATTTTGTCCTTCAAACGGTCCAATAACGCTATGTAGTAGTCGCTGTTGATGGTCCTTCCTTTTTCAAGGTAGTCAATGAAAATTATTCCATGCGCATCCCAAAATACAGACGCCATAACCTTGCCAGCCGACTGTTACGTTTTCCCACGTTTTGGAGCGGGTTCATCGTGTGCAGTCCACTCGGATGACTGTCGATTAGACTTCGGAGTGAAATGATGGAGCCATGTTTCATCCATTGTCACATATCGACGCAAAAACTCGGGTTTATTACGCTTGATCATTTCGGTAATAACCTCTTTTGGGCGTTCACCGTCTTCGGAGCTCATTTCACCACGTCTAAACTTAGCATACAAATCCTTGATGTTTGATTTTCCTGGGGCAGTGCGCGAAATTCCTTTTTATCCATTTTTTT
The DNA here is from genome assembly GCA_019974015.1 of Nephila pilipes. Lineage (NCBI taxonomy): Eukaryota > Metazoa > Arthropoda > Arachnida > Araneae > Nephilidae > Nephila > Nephila pilipes. Next base: position 33,457 of record BMAW01123369.1, read on the forward strand.
CTCAATAATTAAAGTTGCTTTACACAAAATGCTATAATTCACAAACTAATGATCCGACTGCTGTCAAATTTATACACGCATCATTTGAGGGTTAAGGCTAACTAAAACACTTATTGGTTTCATTCTAGTAGCGCTATCTATGTGTCAGGCTGGGGACTTTTCAATTGACCTGTTAGTGTTGGCCTGTCTGGTGGAGGATCTTAAATACGAATTATTTTGAGGTAGGGTTTTAAACTCGAGCGTATATCATGAAAAATGACTCTCATGCTCATTTTTAGATTAAGTCTTAATTTCGGTGAGACGCAGTATTATCTGATGGTTTTTTTTTTTACACTTTAAGTAATAAAATTTCTCATGGTAACTGTACAACCTTGACTTCAAAAATCAATACTTACGTCTTCAAAAATAAGTCTAGTTTCTTAATGGGGGAAAGTATTGTTTATGCGTTTTAATGAGAAAAAAAATGTTTTGTGTACAAGTATTACAAGAAAAGCATTAATACGTTTTTTTATTTCTCATAAAAAGATTTTTACGTATGCACGTATAATAATTTAATTCTTATTTGCTAATTTTATATTGAGTAATTTTTATTTATGCACCCCCTCCTTCAAGCCGAGGTTTTATTGGCATCAGAATTTGCACACATGATTCTACCTAAACATGTCGTCCGGAGACTCGCGACCGTGACCAGTCAAATATCTTTGGTCACGGAGAAGTAATGACTTTGTTATGTTAAAGATAGTAGCAGGAAAGTATGCATTATTTGTGATTTTATGCAAAAATATTTAATTATGGTTTTTTTGACCGCCTAAAAAATATACAGAAATTTGATGAGAATTGTGCCAATTTTCATGTTCAATGGTGTCTTACACAAGTGCTATTGAATTTTAGAATATTACGCATAATTTTTCTACCCCGTTTCTTTGAAAACAGTGTTGAAAAATATAAATTTAAAGGCCTGGTCTAACTAACGACCTTTTATTTTGAAAGGAATTTTCTTACAAGCAGATATGTCGGAATATTATTTCCTTTTTTCTTTTTAGTACAGAGATGACTGATGGTTTTAATATTAACTCCTTACTGAATTACGTTTTTAATTCATGAAAAATGTAAAAAGTAAGTTATAGAAAGTTCTAGTACATTTTTTCACTTTAAATATGTTAAATATTATTTATTTCATGATTGCGAATATTTTTTTTCTGATAATCATTAAAATTATTAAATGTTTTTACAGCATTAAGTTACAATATCATTAGATTTAGTTTAAATAACGTTTTATCGTCTGTCATATTTTAAATCTATGAATAAAAAAAATGCGATATAATTGGTTTAAATAATACATTTGAGAAGGAGTAAAATGCGGATAAAAATTGTGTTTCAAGTTATATAATTGAATAGAGTTTTCTAAGCTAATGAACTGTGATTCATTGTTTATAAAAATGTACTCCATAGTCAGACTTTGACAGGTTCTAAATGAAACATGAATTAAAAAATTTGGAATTACAAAAAAATAAACAGAAATTTAATTCGGTACATATTAATCACTGTATATTTGACAAGAAACGCTTGAATGACAAAAAAAATCTAATCCGTAAGCATTATAGATAAAACGTTTTTCAAATTTATAAATAAGAAAAAAACTTTTGGTAAATAATTGAATCATTTAATTGTTGCTCAACGAAATACTGAATTTTTAATAATAATAATATATATTGAGAATAGAGAAATTAATAATATAATTAAAGTATCAAAATAAAATTAAAAGATAGAAACCGTAAGAATGTTCCGTCAAAATCATATTAAAAATAGTTTATTAAGTCAAACACAACATTGTAGCTTATGTCGCAAGTATACCTAAAATTGATATTCAATTCCCTTTTATTACATGCATAATGATTGAGTTTAAGGATTCTCTTAGATACAGCACAAGGGCTACTGGCAATGGGCCGTGAGATTTTGAATTTCGTTGAAGTGACTGGGATGACACTTGAAATGACACCTCTCTCAAACTTCCACCTTACGCCATCTGGTAGAATTGGAGCCTCGATAGACTTATCTTGCATCAGCCCCGCTACAGGATGCGCCTTAAGTAACATCAGGGTTCGAGCCTGCGATTTGAGGAAATCAACGCCGGTGATAAACTCGAAACCGTGACAATTGATTACATAGTTAACTCTAGTAAGTGAGTTTTAACTTTTTTTCTGCCATAAAGTTAATTTTTGTAATTTTTTATTAATTTGGGTGATATAATTACGTAAATGACCATTTAAAGGCATTACGCCCAGCCTCTCTTTCTTATCAGTGACCTACTATGCCAGCTGTATCAGATTTTTTTTTCCGAAAAGGGTCATCAAAGGAAAAAATATATTTCTCATGTGAAAATTTGCCATAAAACGTTGCGAGATTTAAGAAGAATTAAAAAATGGACTATTAAATGTAATGATATTGTTAGAATATTTTTTGTATTTAAAATTTAATTTCTTTTTTAAAAATAAGTATTCGCTTGCATGTAATTTATAAATATATTTTTTTTAGAATTTGTCAAAATTGTGAGTTTGATTTGATAGTATGACAGTGTAATTTCTATGAAAAAGTGTGACTAACAAAAGCACAACAAGGATTGCTTAAAGACATATCTGCATAGAATACCTTTACTTTATCATCTTCTACAATTTCTTATTCCCTCAGAGAAGAAACCAATATGACTCATGTATCATATTTGAATCTTCCCCCTCCCTTGATAACCTAGTTTCATTGCTTGAATATTATGATGTATCTTTGCTGCTTATACCTGTGTTTGTCATTTACAGCTCTTAAGGTTTCAGAAAAAGTCCAAATAGTGACCAAGGAAGTATATTTTGAGTTATATCTGACATCTTAGCATCTCAACCAGACAATTTTGGGCTTTAGGATTGTCCAAACGTTGTGAGCCATAGAAACAAATACCTTCCAATCTGGAAATTCAAGAATATTTAAATTTTCAACAACATTTTCATACTTCTAAAGTATCCTAATCTGTGTGCTAATGGATATTCCCTCTATTAGCATAGCATCTCTCACATTTGGTTAATGGCTCTTGATACGTTTAAATATTTTACATTTTGTCCATATATTTTTAGAAATTTTCAAATAGACCCGTGTTACACGAAAGGAGGCAAAAATATCTGCGCTTTATCCATCAGAATGATGTTGTTGACATTATGTTGCCCCAGAATGTAATTCTTCTAGGAGAACAGTCTACAACTTCAAAGCTTTTGGACACTGTTGTTGCATAGGTAAAAGAAACAAAAACATTTTGTAAATCACCTTTGAAATACGAAAACTGGATCTATTATTTTAAACTCTCCATATAATTGTTCGTAGTACGTGACGTACTTTATTTCCTATTCTAACACTCTGATGTTAGGTTGTTCGCGATTTTTTCTTCAATAAACTCGGGGTCTTCAATCAGGCTTACTGGTATAAAATTACAATTTTTTCCCAATCAAAGAGAAACGTAATTAGGCAATCAGGACTAATATAGAAATGAAGTGAATTGATTAAGCTTTAATGGTATATGAATGAAATAAAATTAAAGAAAGAAGAAGGTAGATAGAGGATAAGAATTTGCATTCCGAGCTTTATTACTGATTGTAAAATTATTTAGTTCGTTTGGCGGATCGGACTGAATTCCGCACTGACCGCCATAATCCACGTGGTTACTATTAAAGATAGTGCTGAAATCAACAATGAGTAGATTGGTAAGAAATTTCATATATAAATCATTATTTAAGACAGTAATTTAAAGTAGAACTCTAGAGAGAGTGAGCTTGGATATATATATATATATATATTCTGAATTGATAATAAAAATATTCGTTTGCTTATTCTCTTATTTTCTCAAACTTTGTCAATTAGGTTCAATAAGCAAAATCGACATATGTTACATGAGCCGAATAACAACGGACAAATGCCACAACACGGATACAACGTGGTACTTTTCTTCCATTTCCAGTGAATGTACCACTGATATTGATTATTATATGTTTCCATTGCGTAGCAACACTGCCTGTCTTAGAAGAGTTCGAAACTTGTTTTATAAATGTCTAAACAACATCCATTCCCAAGGAATATGTTCGAAATAGTTTAGTCACTAAAACAATCAATATTTATGAACACACTCATGGAATTATGTGATGTAAGATGCTCGGAAACCTGCTCCTGTCTCTTTCGGTGTGTCCCTTTCTGGGAATGTTGATGGTTCAGACTCTTTGCATGTTTCTTCTGTACTTGTTAATTACACTAATGGAGAAAATAAAGAAGACTCAATTATTATTCAGGTCTGTATGCTGTTGGATGTATGCAGATGGAACTTTGCAGTATTGTACATTAGGTTTTATTTTAATGGAAATTCCAATGACTTTAGTAAGATTAAAATAACAATTCTCTGCACGACTCGTCTATTTTTGCTTGATCATAGGAACTACAAACTTGATGTATCGATCTTTGTCGTCTATCATCCAGAATAACACATTATGAATGGCAAAGAACGGGTCATAATTTATCTTAATCTCCTACATGATACCCAAAATAAAAGCAACAATCTTATTTATCATTTGCTGTTAGATTAATATACTGTGTTTTCTTGTTAGAAATTCCTCAGATTTACCAAAAGAATCCTGGTAAATTAACACGGGATTATGTGTAGATATCCACGAAGACAAGGCAAAATAAATGTAAACTCAGAAGCAAAAATTATTAGAACTATCTACCTCAAATAACTAAAAAGAAAGCAACCATAATACAAACAAAGTTCTGAATCACCAACCTCTCTGAAGCGCTCTTGTAGGAAAGCAATATGATTGACACCCGTTCTGGGCTTGCAAATAATTTGAAATAATGACTGAATATTTCCTCTACCACTTGTCATAAGCAATTCGGTCCTTGGTAGCCTGGTGGTTGTACCTGCGAACTCACGACTAGCATTGTTTTCGACGTGAGTTCGAGTTTAATGCAACTAAAATACTGCCGTGTAGCGGGAATATGCACGTTAAATTTAGCGAAGCTCGAAGTCCTCCCCTAGGCGTAGTATGGAAATTTAGAGGGAAAAATAACAGCTCATGTTAACGAGAATCAAAATTAAGAGGTCCTTAGTGTATAGCCTTCATATTGCTTCTATGTCTGACGTTAATATTCATTCAATCATACAATACTTTAAGTTGTCATAATAAATTGAGAAACAACGACGCTCTCTTAAGGTAGAAGTTTTTTTAAAAAAACATTTTTATAAAAATCAATTTTTTTTGCTCTTTGGAAAATGCAGATTTAATTTTATTTTTTTATCTTTTCTTCTTTTCTTTTCCTTTAGAATAATATTCAATTTATATAAATATTGGAAAGTTGCGGCACTTGTTTACATTCATATTCAATATCGGTGTAGGAAAATGTGCTAGTGACGCATATTTGCAAAAAGACCGTGTTACAAATACAAGTATCCTACAATTTCAACATTAAAATACAATTATACAAAAACCCATAGCTATATTATTAATCACAGTCATTATTTAATAAAAAAATTAAGTAATCCGCTTATTTCAATGTTGATAAATATTTTAATTATATGCAATATAAATTAGCTAACGGAGAATTTGAATTCCAAATTATGAAAGCCTCTGCCTTAAGACCCAAATATTTCAACGCCTACCAATCTCGACGGGTCTTACAATTCTCATTTAATGGACACATCATTATTAAGGATAAGTAACATTTTCTCAAGTGTATATTCACGGAGTTTCGCCATGCGTAACTTATTAGAAGTATTCCCAAAATTTAATTAAAAGTTATGGACATCCTTTCAAAGTCATCTTTAGTCATCAGCGAGAAGTTTGATTGCCTTAACTCATATCGCAGTTATCAATGGAAAGTTATTCGGAGTTGTAAAGGATTGCATGTCTTAAGTTACTTTTCTCTGGTGTATATTGATGTCCACAATCTTGGACAGAACACCCCGGTTCTCAATTACTATCCAGGAATATGTCCTTAATCTATTCTGAAGGATGGAATTAGTTAATTTTACCATTGATGTCCTTGTTTGCAGCAAGGTGCAGTTATCGTTGTGTAGGGAGAGAGAAGGCATTAAAGTGGCTATTTATATTATATGTATCTTTACTCATTATTTTGATGTAACACATTGATGGGACTACGACATGAATAATAAATACTTCAAATTAGCTTTAACTGTAATTAATATAATTATTATGTTCTGATATGACGTAATTACAATATGTAGAAATTAACATTATGCATATATCTATTTATTACTCAGCTGTCGAGGAATTTCTGTGAAAGAGTTTTATCTTAAATTATTAGGCATCTGTTCAGAAGAGTGGTTCAAAAAGTACCCGTGTTTGGAATGTAGAATGAAATATTAGAAGTAGCGTAACTCACTAGTTAGTAAGGGTTAGTGACTAATGGGGTAGTGACTTTTATGGCTGTTGAGATCAACTATGCATTCTTTAGAACAGATTCATCTGAAACAACAAGTTTTTTAATGGGATTTCTCCCATTCTCATTGTAACTTTTTTCTGGGTCAAAACTTTAAAAGCTTTTTCCTGACATTTGAGAGCGCTCAATTGAGCTGAAATTTTCTATACACGATTGCTTTGGATGACAATACGATAAATTAATTTTTAATTAATGAATATTAATTGATTGAAACTAATTATTTAAAGAAATAAATTTTACACTAATTTTCTCATCATGTCACCAAATCCATCGCCAAAGTGATGGAGTCATCGCTTAAACTCTCTTTGGTAAGTTATTATTTTGTTAAAAAGTAATAATTGACAAAATATTTTGGTGAAGTTTTTAAGAAAATCTATATTAAAAAGGCTCGTTTTTTGTGGAGTTAATATAATGTTGCATGCTTTTAGTGTACATTGATAAATGTAGAGCTCATCTATCGTGACAACTCGACGCCCGCAACAATCAAATTCTGATAATCAAAACTAATTATATATCAGTGTTTGTTTTCTTTTGGAACCATTTAACCGATGACAGCACCAAATTCAACCAGCTTCCATTAACAAAGCTATCTGCCTTCAGGAAACAGATATTTTACAACCATCCCCCAAAACATAACAATACTCGTGAGACTGTAGTATAATATTTGTAATTACTTTAATATAAATATGTCAATTTTATTTTCATACTCAGAAATGGGATCCATATTGCGTTTTCTATTACATTATTTAGAAAAATTTGAAAATTGTCTGGATGATTTAAGCACTTGATTGCAGATAATATAAGTTTATTTATTCAAACTGTAAATTCATCCACATTGCAGCACATTTTACTTTTAAAAGCATTGATGCATAATTTACATTGGTGAAAACTTCTTTTTCTGATTGAATGGGGTTGGGACTCTGTTCAAACTCAAAATGCAGTTCTCTCAAGCTAGTTGGGAAACTCTTCAGCTTGTCTTAATTTATAGAGGTTGGTTGGCAGTATGAAAATTCTGGCACTGAGTCCTCACGAGACACTCTGCCATAGTCAAGGTGAAGTCCTTAATTGAGGTTTTTCGATTGAATGCTTACAAACATCACAATTAGAAGCAGCACTGACGAGAAAGTTTAAGTCTCAGTCAAGTGACGAGCACGATATGTAAACTGACATTTTACTGTCCAAACTTCCTCTCCACACCAAAGGAGATTTAGAGCTTCGACATATTTGACATGCATCAGTCCGACTTTGTCGTGTTTGGTGGTGGAACCTCAATACTTGAACCCACGATAGGATGGAAGCAATGCCGACAGCAAGTTCATGACCACTAAGCTACCACGTCCTCTATTTGCAGAGAGTACAGCAACATCATATTAATAAAAATAACATTTTTTTTTAGTTTAAGGCCAGTTAGTAAGAACCTTCTGGCGGGCCGGAAATAGCTCGCAGACTGCTGTTTTCTCAACCATGTTTTAATCATATGCAACACTAACAAAGGCAAAACCATTTCTTAATTTTGATTTACGTACCTTGCTCCCTTCAGGGTGATACTTTTTGGATCATTATGGGATGTGAAAAAAATGTTTTATATCATGTCTTTATTTAAATTCTTTACAAATATGTATAGTTTTATAATTTCTAATGTCTTGCTTAACTAAGCTTGACTTAAGCTTTTATATATTACATATCATCTTATATATAAAAATATTTTTCTGCCTTTTAGCCCATTTTTAAATAAAACTTTGAAATATTTTAATTAATAATTATTTATTTATTTTTTCTCTGGAAATTTAAGGCTAAAACCCAATACCTTAGCTATGCATGTGTGACAATTTTAAACTCAATCATACAGTGCTAAATGCTTTTTAGTGCACTGCCATCCTCACCCCAAGTCCATCATTGCTTTAGTATACATAGTGCCGTACTGTCAATGAAGTTATAAACATATATGCAAAATTTTAGCTCTATGGTACAATAGGGAGTGGATTAAAATTTTAATTAAATGATTGATATAAAGTTATGTTCAATCTTTCATTTTTTATCAATTAAATCATTAGAGATTATAGACACATATCCATACAATTTAAGAAAACCTTGAAAATCTACACAATTTATGAAAAGAGTATTACTTGAAAGTAGATTATAAGTAGAAGAGTTAGGCTAGGCTTTTTTACACATATTTACTCGTAATACTTACATTTAGGATACGAGAAATGTTACGATAATTTGGCGCGTTCCTTTCTCTTGATTAGCGGTTGTTTTGTCATTCAAATAAGTTGTTCCGTAAAAATGTATAAGATGTTGTTGTAATTCCGCTTTAAGTTTCATGGCGCAGTATTTGAAATCACAGGAAAATGTCCTTGTTTTTTATACATTTTATAGGTTTGCCAGAAAGAGTCTGTATGGTTACACATATAGTGAGAACCAACTTGATGACTTATCACCCTAAAAACTTTCCACTTCTCTCTAAGTCCCTATTATATAGGATCCAACCTTCATGATGTTATGATTATTTATGTAATTAATTTAGTATTTCATGTTTGAAAGTTACATCAAAATAATGCATGTCAAATATGCTTAGTGGAGAAAACCTAATGCAGCTTTGTCGTATTTCTTATCAAGAAATAAACAAAGGCTTACATTTTATGTTCTTAGTAACAAAGTGATTGGGGAAAGAAATGCAAATCAAAAGCGTTGTTCACATATATTCCTTAAAAATTCAAATGAAACTTAAATTTCGGAAATAAACTCAGATTTAATCCGTGTAATATGACTTTTTCTCATGTATATTATTTGTCTGAATATTTCGAAACTATTTACAAAATACAGTTACAGAAGCAATTGTAGTTAACGATTTTCTCCAAACAAGATAATTGATAAAAAAAATTCATGAAAATATAAATTTAAATTTCCAAAAAATATTTTGAAAAATAATTTATTAATTTAAATTTTCTAACCTGTATTGAGGCATCTACTAAGACATTGTCTGGTGGATTGTGTCATCATCTAGTGGAATGTAAAGAAATAACAAATTTTGGCATTTTTCCTAATCCAAAACTGCACATATACCTTCATTACTTTCTACGTTCTACACTTACAAAGTATAATACAATTTTTAATAAATAAATATTTATATACCATAACAGATTTCAATTATCTTCTTAAACATTTCTTTCATATTTATATTTACAATTATATTTTCTTCTGACAAGTATGAGCTAGAGATACATTTAAAAAAGTTTTGAACTAAATGCCAACACACAGAAAATACAAAATGTTATCTTCGAGTGTTTCCTTTAAAACTGGCTATTTGCTGTTACTTAAGAATATATTTTTGTCGAAAAGTGCCTTTGGGGAGGCTAACTATATGTACACATAGAGCTATAGATTGAAAAATGTTCGATAATCTTTGTAAAATAGGAAGCATTTTCAATAGAGATAAATGAGACATTTAAATGTTACAAATTTTGCAAATTATTTTTATTTATTTTTGGTGTAAAAGAACAAATTCTCTTCACTGATTCAATAAATGTATTATTTAGGAGAAATTCATTTGGAAAAACCTAAATATCTGAAATTTAAAACTGTAAATATTCGTTTCTGCTATGTTACAGAGAAAAATATATATATTTATGTTTTTCTAACATATGTTTCTTAAAATTTCTGGTACACATTTTTTCAAAGCTACTTAACCAACATTGCTCATATTTTCTACGAACGAGGTTAAAATGGATTTATTTCATGCACGATTAAAGTAACATTATTATTCAAGATGCTCATAAAATTTTGGTGTTGTATAGTATTTATATAAAAATTAAGAAAAGTTTGAATTAGTATAATTTAATTTTTTTCAAGTCTACTGATTTAAAATTTAGTTAATATAATTATATTTAGTGTATGTATAGAAATCTATGTTTGTCAGTATTTTGCAAATTTAATTTTATAGACAACTCTAATTTTATATCCAAAGTTAAGTGAACAAATTAAAATGGCAAATACAGCTTTTGATTAATTCTTGCGCATACATAATAGCTTTTATTATATTTTATAGCTTATATATATATTATAGCTTGTATTAAATTATTGTATCTATATTGAAAGGTGCAGGTGCGTAAGTTACTGCACAAGAAAAATAATATAACTATAAATGTGTTCCCTGAAAAAATATCAAGAAAAAAAATGTATTTTATATGAAAGGCCTTTCCATTATACAATTTTTGAGGGGAAAACATTATTTTCAAAAATTCTTTAAAACATAACCTTCATTAGCTAAGAGCAGTGTCCGAGGGCGAATTCTTAAATTAAGTATAAGGGTAATTATCCTACTATTGTTTCCCTAAACATCTCTAAGACTGCAGTTTTAATTTTCTGAGCTAATTAATTATTTTTTATTTAATTTTATTTTAATTTTGTCTATTTTTTGAGTTTTTCAATATTTCTTTTTTTAATTAATTGCTAGGAATACTCTCTCACAATGCGCACATAATAGCTCTAGGCTAAGATAAAATGTACTATCGGCTGTATGTGTGCCATCTGACGTCATATTTTTCTAAAAATTATAAAAAAAAAATTCATTTCATAAAACGTTTACTTAATATTTAGAAAATAAAATAGATGAACACAAAAGCAGTCATTTTGAGAACGGGTCATCCATTACTTTATTAAATTTTCAGCAAAAGTATTAATTTTCGGCATATCTTTCAAAATAATTGCAGAACATGTAGTTCATAATTTATTTATTTTTAAAGGGGATTAGACAGTAAACAAAAATGCTTTCACATTAATTCTTATAGTACAACACTATTCTCTAGAAAAAAATCTTTTATTATATTTGGAGGTGATTCGTTTTGAAAATAAACTTGAGTTTCTCAAAGATCTAGGACATATAAACATTCAAAGCTAATTTAAACGTTTCCTGGACACAAACGACCTTTCAAGCTATGTCCATTTCTGTTTCCCTTATTTTTTGCCTGGAATGGTAATTACTTAAGGTGTCCCACCTGAGTAGAAAATTTGATAATAGTCACCCCCTTAACCTAACAATCAAACTCATTTTTCTTCCCTGGAATGTTTACGGGCGGAATGGATTTGACCAACATGAGGCATTGAACTTGTTTCGGCAGTAGTCGCAACCAGACACGTTAACCACTATACTACCGTTGCCAAAACAAAAACGTATATATTTATGTATGGGAGTTAACGAAAAAATAGAAAGATTTGTCTGCATTTAGGGTAATATACAACATAAGTCACAGTGTCAGATGATCCTAAACCTGCAGTAGCTTAGACGCTTCAGATGTTATAGTTGTTATCCGCTCACTTATTTCATTGTAATAGAATTGTAACTGACTGGTACATAACTACTAGTAGTACTTTCTAATATTTTTCATTTTATTACTGTACCGTGAGAGGGAATGCCTGGCGAAAAAGATTAGATCATGTGTGGCGGAGGCAATGAAAAACGCACATTAGTATATGTCTCGTTGGAAAATGAAGTTTGGAATGAGACCTTTCTAGAAACGCTTTAAACAATGAACTGAATCCTAATCTCATATCCGACGATCATTCATTAAAACCTTAGAAAATGTAAGAGATGGCACCTGTAGCAAAGCGGTCCAAGTCTCAATTACTTCCATCACATAGTTTCATGGTCAATTGAAGCAGGGAACTTGTACCTATTTAGAAAAATAGAATATAGGAAAAATGAAAGCAAGATTCGAGGTGTGATTAAACACTTATATTTAAAAAATTAAACACCAACAGAGATCAAATTTGAGTTGGATGAAATTCATGGCTCATTAGCTCTTGTGTTTGTAACCGTTTACTATTGGTAAATGAGCTTAAAAGTGATCGTACATCTATAAAAGATTAAGGTCCCTCGGGATGTCCAATGAAAGTAATTATTCTTGGAATGAATGATAAAATCTACAATAAGGGTTTGAGTGATTGACGAACTAAAATGCGTGAAATAGTTGAGGCCTCTAGCATATGCAATGTAAAGTGTTTCTAGTTTTGCACGAAAAATGGGTGTAAAAAATATCTGTAAGATAGATGCTGCGTTCGATCTCCGTTTAGTCAATTATGCGACTATTTTGGCGCATTTTCTTCGTAATCCTGGAGAGGTTTTAATTCGATACATAACTGTGGATGAAGCATGGATACACTACTCCACTCCAGAGACAAGAAAGCAACAACCAGAACAGTGGGTTTGCAGGCGAGTAGAGAGTAAATAAAGTGAAATCTGACGGCAAAGAAATAGCCGAAGTAATTTGGGAATCACTCGGAATAATTTACACTAATTACACGGAAAAAGAAAAAATAGTAACTGGTATGTATCATGCGTCATTCTTGCACCGGTGTGTGAAGAAATCCAGAAAAGAGGTCTTCACACATTTGGAAACGAAAAATATCCTCTACCATTAAGACAATAAACCGGTGTACTCCAGTGCAGTTTTGATGGCCTAAATTATGGAATTTAAAGTTCGAAAAAGTTCGAATTATTTCAACATCCATTCCTGGTATTCAACGGCAATGGTGCCTCCAGTGGTTTTTTTTTTGTTTCCAAACTTCAAAAATGACTCGGTGGACAATGATTCATGTCGAGCGAAGAGGATGTCATCTAAATAGATGCCTATTTTGAGGAACTTCCGAAAGTTTACTTTTTAATTGGATTTAAAAAGTCGGAGAAAACTCTTGGAAATGTGTATTGACCTAAGAGTTGATAATGATGACAAAAATCTACCAAAAATAATTTGTTTTTCTATCATTTTCTGAGTATTTAATGAATGACCTCTAGAATACATTTAACTAATACTAAAAGACTGAAAACCCAACAAAAACTGAATTTTGAATTTTTTTTCTGACTTAATTTAATTAATGCAGCTCACTAATGGGTTTATTTAAATCGTTATAAATTTGTAAAAATTTTGAATGTTCATATTATGTGAATGATATCAGAGTATACCCAATTCTTAATATTTGCTTATCAGAAGATAAATATGACGAGTTTTCGACTTTATGAATCATATTTTTGAAGGAAGTTTATACTTCCTCTAATGGACAACTTTCGAGTTAAACCATTTTTAAATAGGAAGCAGAATGCTGTATTTAAACTCCTATAAATACCTCCAAAAATACTAACATTTTTTTTAAAAAAAAAATTTAAATCTTCACATTATCAGGAAATATCTTTTTTATCGTCATTTTTATTTTAATAATAATTAAATTTTATTATAGCAGTTCTAATAGTTTTAAATAATGCAATAGTTAATTAAAAATATATTTCTTTTATTAAATATGGAAGAAAAGATTCTATGAATTTTTCATATACTGTTTAGAAAAAATGATTTATGCAGATTTTGAACAATCGAATTAAGGTAATTGATGGGCATTTCGACAGACAAGTTAATCAAAAGGTAATAGAAAGCATTGGTCATATTGTTTAAATTTTTACCAAAAAGTAAGATGTTAAGATATGTATGTTGTTAATTGTACTCAGTAAAAATAAATTATTTGTTCCCTTTACTTGATTGAAAGAAATACCGATCGTCAATAAAAATATTAAGTGGACATTTTCTGAGTATAGAATATATTGCATATCCAGAGAATTAAAAAGGTCACTGCTAATGCCCGAAAATAATGTTTCTGTCGTGAACTAACCATTCCCTATTTAATGTGTACAAAAAATTATTCGTAACGATTTTGACATGTAGATTAATTTTCTTATTTCTGAGAAACTTAAATAAGAGTAAATAAAAAAAATCAAGATTTTTCCCAGTTTTTTTTTTAATATGAATTGCTTCTTATTCACAATCAAATCTATTTTCGAAATACCCATCACTGAATTTTAATTATTATTCGAAGTGCTTCAAAACAATTTTATCTCATTTTATTACTCGTACTACGATGAAAATGAAAATGATTGAAGATATTTAGTAGAGAAATTTTAATTTTTCATAACTTTGAAAAAAATATATCTATTTTTTTTTTAAATTTCTGAATGAAAAATAAAACTTAACTAAATATTGAAAAAAAAATTTTTTTTTCATTATAACCTCTGTTAAAATATTAAAGTATTTGTAATTATTTTATAAAAAAAATTGTATTCTGAAAGTTATTTGAGTGTTCCTAAAGAATAAAAGGCACTATTGTCTTTATTACGTAAGACACTGTTATATTTAACTACCATGCGAACAAAATTTTGAAGCATTTAAACTAAATTTCAGATTTTATAAGATATTAATGATTTAACAATAAATATAATTTTTCTGAGTGCTCAGTATATTTTAAAGAAAACATTTCCTAATAATTTAAATTTATCTTCGAGTTATAAATATGACGTGCCTTCCTCGTTATTTAATATCATAAGGCTCCAGTCCACCGGCCATTTTGATTTCTCGTCAGCTATTTGTTAATCCTATGGAATCTCGACTTTCGTTCTCAATTCTTTGCTAATCGATCTATTTGAATGCAATGAAGTGCATCTGAAAGAGTAAAAAATAATTAAAGCTTTTGCAGAATTACTTTTCTCCTTCAATATTTAAAAATATTTTAAAATATTTCTTAAAGATCGGAAAACTCACAAACTAACCATTCTATTAGGGTTAAAATATTCTAAAAACTGGAGAGAAAAAGTATTTCTGCAGAAGTATTCATTATTTTTTGCTCTTTCAGATGCATTTTATTGCATTCAAATACTGCAAATATTAGGTATTTGAGTGCAAAAGTAAAGATTCCTTAAGGTTATCATTACGTTCATGAAATCAAAATAATCAGTAGACGCGAGCCATTGAGTCTAATTGAATAGTCAATAGCCTTAAGACTCCAATTGAAGATATTTAAGACACAATGCAGTTTATTAGTCTTAAAGTAGAATATCTAAGACATCTTTGTCTCAATTTCGAATGCCTTTGAATTCAATAAACTCTAGATTATATTCCAATAATAAAGTAGTAGTTTTCTAAATCAATCATTTGATTCACATGCTTTAGTTAAACACAAATACATTTCGTATGGCTCTCTAACTAGGTGTCACATTCATCCAAACGATTAATTACAATTAGTCATACTTATCTACAATAATCTGTTAGCTTCTAATGGTCCTCAATGTCTCTCTTCTCGTTCTATTTTTATATCGCTTATACACTCGACAACACAAAAAACAGCAGCACCAAGAAGAAGTTGTCTGTTGGAGACAAAAATTGATGGATAGGAAAATTATGTAATGGCGGAAAGAGGTGATGACGCGTTTTACGATGCTCTTGAAAAACAGTGCAGGATTATTGAATCAGCGCTTCAATCCAAATGCAATATGAATCAACAGATTCGGGAGGAGGCCAGGCAAGCTCTGGGTGAGTTGAAATCTTCTATTTATAAGAATTTTGAAAGAATTAAAGGTGCTAACTTTTTGGAATGTTGTAAACAAAGTCTCAAGGAAGCCATAAGTAAGCCTAGCTATGCTGAGATTGTGGCGCCATCTAGTGTTATTAAGAAGAACCCTATTTCTTCTGATTTTTGTCTGGTTGTGGACTCTGATAAGTGTTCGTCTGATGACGTTAGGAAGATGATTAAAGTTGCTATCAATCCTACAGAAGCTCAATTGGGTATTAGTAATTTAAAAAATATTGGAGGAAATAAAATATTAGTAAAATGTTTATCTGAAAATGATCGGAATCGTCTTCAAACAGAAATTAAATCAAAATCACCGAAATTGAATACTTCTCTGCCGAAAAGAAGAAATCCAACCATTCTAGTGAAGCATGTTCCAAATGAAATCACTAATGAGGAACTTTTAAAAGTGATCTTTGATCAAAATTCCGAAATAACGGAATCTGATAAAAACATGAGTATGTGTAGAGTTCGTTTCACTCTCAAGAACTTTCAATTTACGAGACACGTTGTTATAGAAATACATCCCCTAGTTCGTAAATGTATTCTTCACCTACATAAGTTGAAAATCAACTGGAGTGTGTGTGAAGTGGATGATTTTCTAATCATTAATAGATGTTTTAACTGTTTGGGGTACAATCACCGAGCTTCTGAATGCGTTAAACCCATGGCCTGTTTTAACTGTTCCGAAGAACATAAAGTAAAGGATTGTTCGAAGACAAATGTTGAAGTTTGCGTAAATTGTGTCCGTTTCAATCGCAAGACGAATACTTTACGTAAAAAAGTGAAGGTTGATCACAAACCTTTCACAGAGAGCTGTCCTAGTCATGCTTTTATGAAAATGAACACTCAATCACGAATTAATTATGGCTAAGTCATCTAAACAATATCTGAAATGTGTTCAATTAAATCTCCACAAATCAAAATCTGCGACGCAACAGTTAATCTTGAACATGGAGAAGGAAAATATTGACTGTGCTCTAGTTCAGGAACCACACTGCTACAAAGGATCTCTCCCAGGTTTTCCAAGCAGCTATAGAATCTATCATGTTCCTGATTCTGACTGTGTTAAAGCGGCCATTATAGTACGATCACGTGACTTTTCCACTTTTTTAGACTATAGAAATACTGATTATAATATGGTTACATTGGATGTTACTATTGGAACGTCTATGTTCACTTTTTTGTCATATTATTTTGAACCCTCAACGAATATTGATTTAGATCTTCATAAAATTAATCAAGTCTTCATGCGTAAGAATATTAATCGACTTGTCTGGAGCATGGATTCAAATGCTAAATCCGAATTATGGTTTAGTCCTTATTCAAACAGTCGTGGAAACAAACTAAGTGACTTTATTTCTTCAAACAATTTATTTGTTGTTAATGAGGACTGCGGCCCTACTTTTTGTGGAACCCAGGGATCAAGTTATATTGATGTCACAGTTTTGGGTGCAGATCTGCTCCAGGATATAACATGTTGGGGTCTTTCTGGTAACGAATCCCTTTCTGATCATATGATGATAGAATTTGATTTATGCATCTCTGTTGCTTGGCGTGACCTATCAATTGCTCCTTTTAAAATTTTCAACACTAAGAAAGCAAACTGGTGTCGTTTTCGAGAGTTTTGCCTTCCTCGCATTGCTCATATTCTTAGTGCAATTGAAAATTGCACCGATGGTCCTTGCCTTAATTCTATTGTTGAAGAATTTTGTTTGATTCTATTCAACGCATCTTCTTCTTCTATACCTATTAAGCACCATGGTATCCATAGGGTTCCTTGGTGGTCTATTGAAATTGGATGTATGAGAAAAAGACTTAATGCTTCCAGGCGTAGATTTCAGAGGTCTAGAAATCCAATCCTCAGAGAGATATATAAATGTAAATACTTGAAATATAGAAAAGAATATAATCAAATGCTTACTACCGCTAAGTCTGATTCTTGGAAGGCATTTCTTTCGACTATTGACGTCCACAATGTTTGGAAAAAAATTTATACATACGGTGTCAAGAGAAATTTCATGAAGAAAATAGAAATAACTGGTATTCTACTAAGAAGTGGTAAGACAACTAACACTTTAGAAGAAACTATAAATGCGGTGCTGCATAAGTCTTTCCCTTCGGATCCAGTGGAGGATGATGACTCTTTGCAAAAGGAGAAACGCCAGTCAATGCTAACTGATTATAATTCCCCCCTCGATTCTCCTTTTACTTGTGATGAAGTCAACACAGCAGTTGCTATGCTTAAATCAAATAAGTCTCCTGGTCCTGATTCTATTTCAGGTGAAATAGTCAAACAGTTTCATTCAATGTTCCCTTCTTTTCTTCACAAACTTTTCAATGTCTGTTTAAGTGTAAATACTTTTCCACGTAGTTGGAAATGTGCTCAGGTGGTGCTAATACCCAAAGGAAATGATTTTAAGACTCCTCATTTGGATAATCTTAGATGTATAAGCTTACTTCCTGTTTTGGGAAAGTGTTTGGAAAAGCTTTTCGTCAGCAGAATTTGCTGGCATCTGCGACGCGGTGACTTTCTTTCATGTGATCAGTATGGGTTTACTCCTCAGAGAAGCACCGAGGACGCTCTATTACGTCTCCAGGAGATTGTCCAAAAAGGCAAGAAAAGGAATCTCCACACAATTCTGGTATTCCTAGATATAAAAGGTGCATTTGACAATGCTTGGTGGCCTGGCATTCTACACCTCCTTCGGGAAGCGAATCTGCCGGCAAATATTTTTGCACTTGCTACTGATTTTTTAAATGACAGAGTGGCTAAAATGAAACTTGGTTCAGTTTCTGCGGTTCATCAACTAGAGAGAGGTTGCCCTCAAGGCTCAGTTTCAGGACCTACGTTTTGGAATATAATTATAAACGATCTCCTAATTAAGCTCAATATTACTGCTTGTTGTGATGCCATAGCTTTCGCAGATGATATTTTAATTTGTTTTCAAGGTAAAAATCTTCATGAAACTTTTCTACACGCTCAAGAGACTTTAAACTTTGCCTCTGAATGGTCAAAAGCTTTTAAACTGGAATTTAACCCTAATAAAACAAAGGTTATGTTCATTGAAAAAAGAAATATTTGTTATGACTCTTACCAGCTATGTCTTAATGGTATTCCTTTGACTATCGTTAAGCAAATGAAATATCTTGGTGTTATTATTGACTGTAAATTTTCATGGAAGCCCCATTTAACCTACATATCAGAGAAGTGTGAAAAGTTGCAACAGGGATTGGGC
Source organism: Nephila pilipes (assembly GCA_019974015.1). NCBI lineage: Eukaryota > Metazoa > Arthropoda > Arachnida > Araneae > Nephilidae > Nephila > Nephila pilipes. The sequence continues at coordinate 52,563 of BMAW01123369.1, forward strand.
AGAGTTGCACGAAACACTTATGGCATCAATTTTAACGTGCATTCACTTATCTATAAACAAGGAATTCAACCGTTCATTATGTACGGCTCAAGGGTTTGGGGTGTTTCGTTAAAGAAGAAAATTAATTCTAAACTTTTGAGACGGATCCAAAGACGAATACTCCTTCGAGCTATTTCTGGATATCGAACTTTAAGTTATGAAGCTGTGTTTATAATTTCTGGTTTTCCGCCAATTGACATTGTTATTTTAAATGACATTGGTCTCAGAGAAAAGCTCGCAGCCTCTTCCTCTTCAGGTTATGATTGTGTTTTGCTTCCCTCTGATCTTCCCCACCCTTCAGAGAGAAATGCCATACAATTGATTGAATATAGTTCAAACTCTGAGGAAGAATTCCCTATCACGGTTTTTACTGATGGCAGTAAAATTGATGGTAGGGTAGGTTTTGGTTTTGTTGTCTTTCGGAAAGGTATTGAAGTTCAGTACTTACAATACAGAATCAGAGACGAGTGTACTGTTTATGTGGCTGAACTTTTATGCTTAAATTTCGCCATCAAGTGGATTGTTCAACAAAACTGTGTTGCTTCGAACTATTTGATCTGTTCTGATTCACTCTCATCCTTGGAAACATTAAAAAACATTTCTTCCTCGAATGATATTGTTGTTGAAATTCAACAGCATCTCAAACACCTCAAAGATCAGAACATTACTGTTTGTTTTTCTTTTGTACGTGGACATTCTGGTATTTATGGCAACGAAAGGGCTGACTTTCTGGCAAAGACTGCCACGAAGCGGGAAATTGATCTTAATGTTAATGTTCCTCAATCCTATTTTAAAAAGATTATGAGGGAAAGTGTCCTGAAATCATGGAACGAAATATATATTAAATCAAATACAGCAAGCATCACGAAAAGATTTTTTCCAGACGTCAATATAAGAATGTCTTACCATCACTTCTTCACTAGCTTTAAAATTACGCAATTTCTAACAGGTCACGGTAACTTTAAAAAATACCTGAATAGATTCAATTTAAGTTCGAGTACAATTTGCAACTGCAGCGCCGGAGGTGATGAGGACATTGAGCACATTCTGTTTCTATGTTCAAAATTTGTCTCACAGAGAAATATTCTTAAATTAGCTTTGAAAAAATTAAACATTAACTGGCCTCCAAATTTTAGTAATTTAATTTCTAGTAAAAGTTCTTTTGTTCTTTTTATCAAATATATTGAAGATATTTATAATTCTTCTTAATTTTTGTTTGTACATTGTTTAATCATATGTTTTTGTTGTTTTTGCCTACTGAAATATAGTGTTTTATACTTACTTCTGTAAGCCCTGTGTGATACTTAGTGGTACACAGGGACGTTGTTTGTTATTCAATAAAAAAAAAAAAAAAAAAAAAAAAAATAGAAAAATTGAATAATTTATTTCAGAGTTACATAACATAATTTATTTCAGAGTTTCAGAGTAACGAGCTTAAAGGGCCCACCTCTAGGGTGAGTTTAAGCTGCCACATGAAGTGGCATAGAGTAATAAAGCTCCCTGATGTACTCCTGTGGTATTTCTTGCCAAATTTGTTCTAACTGTCGGGCTAGGAAATCAACATTCCCTGATAGATACATTCGCCTTTCTATCATATTTCAGACATGATCGATTGGAGAGATATCTGGCTGGCGTGGAAAGTATTTGACACGCTATGAGAACCGTTCATAGCAACACGTGCCGTATGTGGTGGGGGATTATCTAGCTGAAAAATATGGCCAGGGTACTGCAAAAGGAAAGTAGCAAAACCTGTCTCAAAATGCCGTAGACTCACCGCTGTACTGGAAGTGTGCCTCTAATGACGACCAAAAGCTTCCGTCTATAAAGGGAAATGGCAACCCCCCAGACCCTAACTGCTGGTTGTGGTCCTGCGTGGTGTACAATAGTGAAAGCAGCATGCTGACCTAGGCGTCTCCAGACACGTCTTCGTTGATTGTCAAGACACAGTTGGATGCCAGATTTGTCGCTAAATACTATACGTCCTCAATCAACATCATTCCAACCTGATGGAGCCAAGCACCACTGTAATCTGGCTCAAGTGTGTGCAGGCGTGAGTGGCAGGTGGCGTAGCGGTCGGCAGGAATATAAATTTTGCTCTATCAGCCGTCTGTGAATGTTCATGGTGGACAATCGCGTGAGGATTGCACGTCTGATGGTTGATAATCATGAATGAGGCACTGTGATAACTGATCTGACTATGAATCCGCCCTCCCGATCTCATGTGGCTCTAGGGCTACTGCTACCATTATGACGCGAGAAATCTGCCTTTGTCCACCCATTTATGTCAGCATCTTCTAATCGCCGCATCACTTCCACCCATATGACAAGCAATTCTCCGATTTGCTCAACTTTCCTATTTCAGTCCAATGATACGACCTCTTTCAAACTCAGACAGTTGCTCGTAATGAGCTTTAATCCTGCGGCGAGGCGTTGAAATTTAACTTTAATCGCATTGCAAAAGAAAATTTGACCATCCGATTGAGACTCGCTTCTTATATATACTTGCTGATTGCGCAGTTCCGATGCACTGTAGCTCCCACTTGTCATTCAATGGACATCAAGTCAATCATTTGCATGTTTGGTCCAAATGTCTTTGCATACTAAATTTCATTACAATCGGGCAACTCCTTCTTTCTGAGTCGTGTTTTTTTTTTTTTTTTTTTTTTTTTTTTTTTTTTGTTATAAAGTGTATATCACTGTCTCTAATCATATTCATTACACTTCTTAGTTACATCGAATTTATTTAAATGTGTACTGATTTCGAAATTCTGAAACAAGAAAGTAGTGTGCAATCCACTAGTTTTTGAGTTTTCTAAGAAATGTCTGCCAAAGACTATTATTTAACGTGGAATTTATAAACTGCCATTCCAAATAATTGTACATTTAAAAATTGATTCATCACTTTTATCAATCCTACGCACATCATTAAAATTAAAATAACATAATTTAATTTCTAATAAATCAATGCATAAAATTAATTTCTGATAAATCAATGTATAAAATTAATTTCTAAAAAATCAATGTATAAATGCATTATTAATTAAACGATGATAAGTTGCGAGATTATTCTGTTACACCACATTTGTGGTATCTTTAACGTATACATTTATGGAAGCAGCCAGATCTAAAAGTTACTATAAAAGGGGACGAATGACTAAAATTAAGTACTGAGTACTTAAGTTTCCGTTTCAGGTTCGTGATGGTTACAAATAGCTACAGCTTCCATTCCGTTGAATCAATCTAATACAACGATAGAAATGCTGTAACTTGTTGAGACTTCTTAAGCGAATATACTTATTATTCTATTTATTTAGTTATATTCTAATTGTGAAGTGCCATTCAAAGTATAGACATAATATTTAATACTAACTATAGTAAATTTGGAGTCTCTAAAATTCAAACTAATAAAATTTTTTAGATGAAAGACAACGAACATATTTTACGTATTATTATATCGCTTACTGTGTATACTATAATTCACAATTTTGGTCAGAGTTAATTATAACCATTTACATAATTGATTATTATTACTTATAAATGAGCATTAGATACATTTCAAGTTGAAATAATTTTCATGATTTCTCTAAAGTTAACCTAAAATGGTTAATTATTTAATACATAGAGCACATCATACTAGAAAGATTTGTGTTCGGTAAATTACACACACACAAATACACACACACACACACACACATATATATATATATATATATATATATATAAAGAAGATGTAAATACGCTTTTAATTTAGATATCATCAGTTATTATCTAAAATTTTATGCATTTTATATTTAGATTGCTTGGGTTAATTCGTATTATTGTTAATTATTTTTTATTTGTTTTTCATCCATAAGTTTATGTTCAGTCTCTTTTATTCGTATTAAGATGTATTTAAAAGAAAGAATTATATTGTCATGTCACATAACAGTACGTAATAATCTGTATGAAAAAATTATATCACACTGTCACATCTCAAGGCGTATTTATTTGTATGACAACTTCTTTGCTTTCGGTTTTGAATGTATGAGTGGAATCGGTTTTAACCCTCTAAGCGTTTCACACGCTTTTTTCCGTACTGTCCGAGATATTCCGAAAGCGTTTGCGCCGTAAAATCCCGTGTGGCTGTGAGCGCACCGAAAGCGTCAGAGCCGTGTTTTTTCGCCATCACAGGATGTATTCGAGATCGTTTGCGCCGGGTTTTTCTGCAATTCCTTCCCCCCCTTTTAAAAGTTTTACATCTTGTTAGATAATTGGGGAGGGTTGCGGACACACAATGAACTTTGACAGGAAATTTTATGGCTCACAAGGGAACCCCACTCTTGCCCTTAGGGCTAGAGAGAGTTCCATTGAGACATTCGTTCAAGAGGGGAAGGGGAAAATTTCCTTTCAAGTGTGTTTGTTGGTCAACTTGAGTTGAGATTTTATTGGGTTTATGAAAGAAATGCGTCCCTTGACCTAGCTTTCGAGATAAAATTTTTTATTTAAACCAATCCAAAAAACGCTTTAAAGTTCAATCACAAAATTAACTAGATTTTAATCCCATTTTTAATTAATATTCATTTGGAATTTTAACAAATTTAGATAGAGTAGGAAACCTACTGTTTTATATTGTTGGACAAAGTAATCTTTGTATATTTTCTTTGATTGCTAAAAATTCACCTTTTTTATTTTTCCTCATATTAAAAAATATCAGATAGAGTTAAGTTTTTATGTTATTTCTATAAATCTCGAAAAACATCGCTAAATATATATCTATAAAATGTTTGTTTAAATACAGAGAATGTATGAAAACAATAAATACGTTCTATTGTTTCATTTGTGTTACTTTATTCACTACTTTCAGTTTTTAAAATAATATTTATTTCCTAATAACGTGTCATAAATTAAAAAAAAAAAAAATCGAACGAGTCAAAATCAGAAACGCTTTAAGATTTTCAATTATTACAAATGAATAATTTTTAAGCTTCTGTATTTCTTTACTTTTAAAATTCTCTAATGCATGAATAAAAGTAATACCAAAAATTAAACTTTTTTTTAAATCTATTAGTTTTTTTTTTTCATAATTTCAAAGCCAGGTATTCAGGACAGCTTACGCATGATACTCAGTTTTGTAATGTTAAGTTTTGAAATACATCCGAATTTTAAATAACTGAACTACATCTTCCCTCAAAGAGAAAAAGAATGCGATTTCCCACTCCAACTCATATTTTTCAAACTTGATTTTTGAAAAATTAGTAATTAATAGCATCTGCACACATTTATATTTGTTCATACGTGTAAGTATCAACTGTACTTTTGCACAGATACTTTTGATTACTAATTATTTGAAGATTCAAATTTAAAAAATATTCATATGTGTAAAATCCCTTATAATTTATCTTCTGTTAAAGGATAATTGAAGTAAATGTAATTAAAATCCGGACATTTTTCGTAATCTTAACATTATACAACTACGAATTTTACATAAGCTACCCTGAAAATCTGCTTTTCAAATTACATCAAAAAATATTTATGTATGGTACATACAAAGTTAAAAATTATTAATCACATAAATTTACAATTCTATGAAAATTTAAAATATAAAATTCAAAATTTAATAAATTTCATCGCCAGCATATTTTCATATATTCCGTAAGTTTTTTACAAATCAGTTAAAAACCGCACGTCATTAGCAAAAAATATGCTGAACAATTTGATGAATATAAAATAAAAATTTTACTTGGAAGCAAAGCTGAGATACTAAAACTTCGGTATACAAAAATTATGAGCATATCTACAATAGTTTCTGAAATAATTATTTTAAAATTCAGTTAGAAATTTGTTCGTTATATTATACGTAATATTAAATATACCGTCAACATAATAAAGTAATAGTTTGATGCATTCACAGATTATTAAAAATAGATATAAGTGACATTATTATCACAAATGTTAAAAATTTTATAATTTTAAATTCAATTATAATTTTAAATTAAATTGTACACTGTTATATATACACAATATTGTGTTTCACAAACAATTTTTTCTCAAATAACAAATTGTTCTGAAAGTAGGCATTAAGGTACTTTAAAGACTTAGTACTTTTGTTTTGTTTAAGCATTTAATATAAAATATTTATTTATTTTTTCTTATGTGTCTCTGATATTTTTAACATTTGTAACAATTAAAATTATTGCTTATATACGATTCTTTGCATTTTTTTGTAAATTGAATGAACACTTTGATTACAATTTTGTTTATTTGAGAACATATGAACACTGATTTATTTTATTCATGAAATACAAGTTTGAATAAATTGACTCTTTTTGCATTTGTTTTAAAATATGTATATTATATTGAAAATTAAACTACCCAAAATTATACCTGATTTGTTATAAACGAATTTTTGATCTAATAAACACATATAACTCTTTTTAGGTACAATTTGTAAAATGGACTAAAATTAATAGATGAATATTATTTTTACATATTGTGAATATTTTGCACTGAACTTAAACATATATTTTAGTCCCTTTAAGGTTGGAGAAGCAAATCGTAAGCAATTTTGCATTCATTTTGATATTGAATATAAAAAGCTGCTCGGCTATTCAGAAGTGAGGTGGTTTACTTTGAAACCAGCACACAAACAGAGCACAAATAGAGTGCATTTTGAAATTATATGATCCGCTTCGGTCAAGTTATTTAAATTTAAAAAATACCTTACATTTGGAAAAAATATCACCTTTCAATAGATCAAATCATACGCTCTCTTTTCTCTACAGCCAGACATTATTTTTCTGTAAAACTACCAAAGAAATTTAACATCATAACATTTCAGCTACAGTTTATTTTATTCCGATATAGAACGAGATATGATGATAAATTCGTACCATTAATACTAAAGAATAAACTAACAATTATATATGGTTATATTCCTGGGATTAAGAATACATTTCTAAAATTTAAAATTGCTTACAAAATTTGTTATGAATTCTTTGAGGAAATGTTTGTCAACTTCACTGAACTAAAGTGTTTTAAGTGTACTGTTTTGAAAGACAAATTAAAAAGGGAAAAGTTTCTCTCACTGCCAAATTTGTAATAACTGATATGTAAGATGTAGTAATCGATGACAATTTTCTGTTAAAAGATATAATACGAATATGTACTTAAAGTTTGAAAACACCAAAGAAACAGAAAGTTGAAAATTAAAATGTGGGATTGAAGATGGCTAGAAATATTTTGACATTTTGAAGAATATATGCTCCATTAAAATTTAAAATTATTTATTGAATGTAAAATATATTACCTTTGCACAAAAGTGGATGTAGATGGGGTATTTCGCTTAGAGCAGAGGTATTCAACCTCTTGCACTTTGGGGAACCTTTTGAGCTTACCATTACCTTCAAGGAACCCCTTGATCAAACAGCAGAAAAAATAGGATATCAAAGCTCTTTATCCTAATCAAATTTACAAAATTATTATTGCATTTCTATTTTTTTATTAGAAACGTCTTAGTAAGATTAATGAATGTTAAGGTAGCGAAAGTTTTTTTTTCTTCCTAAAATATGGCCTATGCATAATAAACAAAAGCA
>BMAW01123371.1:0-16541 GCA_019974015.1 Nephila pilipes
TTTATAAAATACGTATTTTTGTTTACAGCTATTTTAATAGTGAATGCGTGATTTCAGGTATTCTTAAGTCTCTCTCCGAACTGCAGGGACAAACCTATAGAAAGTATATCTGATGAAGAAATGTCATTAGATGAACCACTAGTGTTTTCTTCATCTGTTTTTCAGAATTCTGAAAATGTTGCCATCGTTTCAAATGAAGACTAGGATGAGAAAATTATCCCAAGAATATAGAAAAAGAGAAATGCTACCTAGGTTATTTCAAAATTTTCCTTAAATTCAGGATTTATTGAATCATTTATAATCGTACCTTTCAGAGGTTGCCACAGACCTGCCTTTGTCGAAAATCGAAGCCGTAGTGAATTGTGGGCAAAACAGTCTATACAGAGTTTACACTTTTCAAAATGTGAAGTGTGCAGTGTATTTTTATGATTGAATTAAAACCAAATTATATTCAGGGTTTCTATCGAATATATATATATATATATATATATATATGTATCTTGTAATGCATAGTATTAAAAAGTACGGTGAAATATTTTATAGTTTTTTTTTATATCAAGATGTGAATAATTTTGAATTCTAATCACCAGACGGTACTAAAAAGTACTTTTATTTATCAGGTCTAATTAAAAATATTTTTTTTAAAAAAAAAATTGGATTATTATTTTATAAATCTTCTTATCTGATTTTACAATACAATCAAAAAACTTTTAAATATATATTCTTTTCAGTTCTTAATTTAGTATAATAATGGTTAATGACATGTCTACTCATTGTAACAGTGCGAATACAACTCTTAAATATGTAATGTTTTGGGAAAGACTTAAGTTCTATGATGACGTCCTTCACATAATCCCAAACAGATTTTTCTCAGACAATCTTCAAAACAACTTCTATTGCAACTTGATAATTGGTACCACTGTGTCATAAATGGAAATGTTCGCATGATTTGACAAGGAAGAATACCCAACTATACATCCTCAATCAGTGGTAACAGGTACTGAGGATGTTTTGTTCGGATTTTTAGTTTCCGGCTGATGTGTGCAAATCAGTAAGCTTGAGAGGAATCACGATGGGTTCAACATTGTTTTTCCTACATAAAACTGGAAGCGAATCATTCTGCAACTGAATGAGAATAGTTGCAATGTTCTGTGTATCTTATTAGTGTGATAATTATTAATTTCCAGTTTCACTCGATCAAATCGATAGAGCAGAAATGAAAGTGGTTAAAGGATTTTCAGTATATAATTTATGGTAAAGAACATGAGATAATATTTGACAAAAAATAAGCCATGAAATTTCTGGAAGAGTGTTGTCAAAATTAATTGCTGCTCTTTGTTTCACTTTATCATGATCAGGTCTCTCTCGACCGTGTACTCCATTTCCTGTTTAATTAGTAAGAATTTGGATCAAGGAGAAGCGTCTGGATCTCAAACACAAGAGAAATATACGCTTGATATAAAAATTCGGAAGATAATACACGAGTATTCCAACTAATTCGTTGATGGTAATTGCCAATCCCACAGAGATCCATAATGTAAACGGTCAAAGGCACATCCCAGTGTTTTACAATTTGAACCCTACGCTGATATCAAGGATATATTAGAACTGAGCCTTAACAAACGGAAATACTTCTTACAATAATCGACACGAAATATATTTCCGCTTTTGTGTCCCAAAAGTCCGTTACAAATATATCAAGTAAAGAATGGGCATGTAAGAAAATTTTATTGCATTGAATTAATATTAACGGGTGGATTTTAACTATGTGGCGATTGAAATTCTCGTGCTATTCTAAATTTTAATCGAATATTTTAATTACATGTATATGTGTGTATATAATATATATATATATATATATATTATAGAATATGGAATAGAATAGCCTGAAATTTTCAAACCATGACGTGATTTATCCAAACGATTGAAAGCTTAAAAGGGAAGGGGTTATAATTAAGCATCGGTTCGTCTCTGGTGATACAACTACTTGATGGTTCTACCTATGTGATCTTTTGATTTGCTTAATTTGTTTTATAACTATAAAAAATGTAAATTTTATTAAAATTAAGATTTGTAAGAAATTTAGATTTATTTAAGAAACATAGATCAAAAGATATAGTACTATTAATTCCTAATTTTATAACAAATTATCCAGTAGAACGTTAACTTTCTCTACTCGGTGGTACATATTATGTACCAATTTTTTTTCTCATTTACTTCGGTATCGGTACAACTGCTGTTCCAAACTCTTCACATACAGTTCCTCCCCTATTTTTTCTAGATAAATTTTCCTTGCCATCTTTGCGAATGTCCTGTTATTGTTAGTAAATGTATAGGGATATTGTTTGTTAATGTTATCAGGTTTTGTACTCATTCTTTAACATTGAGAATACTTATGCTAAACCAGTTCCAAATTGGAAAAGAAATACTCCAATCGATAACTTCACACTGTTCATGATGGACATATGTTTCGTTTCTTTTGGTTTCTCTATGTTTTTTTTAAATGACCACTAAATTTCTCAATCAAATATATATTGCAAATTCGATGGAGAAATATATTTGCAATAGCATTTGGGAAGATAATAATAACGATAATTTAGATGTATCAGAAAATTGTTGAGAGCACATAGGAAACGTGTTCTTAATGAAGAGTATGGAAGGATCAAAAGAGATAAATGTATTGCCATTTTTAATAAATGTCGGGTTAAAAGTTGATACCAGCAATTATATAATGAATATAATTCATTCAAGCTACTGTTTATGGCTGAAACCTTATCAGTTTTGGTTGAAGAATTCTTTGTGCATGCTTCGGATATACTTGGTCTCCAAACAGAAGCTTCCAATTTCATACAAACCAAATAATAATGAATACATTTCAGAAATTTTGTTTGGTTATTCTAATGGAGCACATCGATAAAGACAACCTACAGGATTATGGACAACTAGTGATCTAATGGAAATTACAAATTTCAGATGCATTGCACATCGGGAGCGTTTATTAATGATTTTACAATTTTCACACTTTTTCGTTAATACTTTTAAAAAATGCGGATATTCTCCGACTTACGATAGACTGTGTAAAATAAGAAAAATGTTTTTAATTGTTTTAAAAGCATATTTAACGAATTGTATGATTCCAAAGAGAGTTTATCTTTCTATGAATTTGTTATTAAGTTTAAAGAAGGACTATTATTTAAACACTGCATTCAAAAAACAAAAAAAGGGGATTTGATAATGTATAAAATTGTAGATGCCCCTGGTTATACTTGCAATATGAAAGTATATCTGTTGGTCAATATAAACTAAATGAAAACTTTATGACTTTTGCATCATATTATGTTGTAATACAATGACAGAATGCATTAAATCTAATGGACATAATACTTTATCGATAACTTCTTTTCTCACCAACACATTTTCGTGACTATTTTAAAAAAGATTGTCGCCTTTTAAAATAGTCACGAAATGATCTAATAGAAAGATATATATATATATATATATGATCTAATAGAAAGAATTTTCCAAAGGACTTGGCTCCTTCTAAAAAGAAATAGGTTGATCTAGAATTTGAATTTCTGCAAGGGAATGGTAGCTTTGTACCAGAAAGATAAATGACATGTGTGTATGCTAACCAATATGCAAAGCCTTCAAAATGAATTTATTTTTGAAGAACGAAAAATATTTAAAAACAATTTGACGCAATAAAGTTTTCATCAAAATTCATCTCAAAAGAATTTAAAATGAATTTAATAATACCTCTTTAAGAAAATATAAATCGTAAGAATGTAGAGCCTTTAATAATTAAAATGTTGAAAACAAATAATAATACAATATTTTCTCAATTTCCAATTGAACTAAATGAAAGAAAAAGGACCGCATTTTGAGCAGAAAAGAAATTTCAAAAAAGGGCCACTATAATCGTTTAGACATGTAATGTTTCTTTTTGTACTGACCAGAAGTTTTTCGAAGAATATCAAACAAATTATTTAAAAGCGACTTAATCTGTAAAAAAATGAAAAAAATACCACAGTAAAAAAATAAGAATTGATACATTTTTTATGAAAAGAAGGAGAGAAAAAACTTACAAAAAAAATATCTCTCAAAAGCAAAAATTTTTAAAAAAGTAAAACTCGCTTTTTTGCATTTTTAAAACACACATTTCAAAAGTATTGTTAACTGCAACTTTTTTCAATTTGAGATATATGTGTATTTTATACAGGTGAAAAAATATTTGAAAATTAAACAACATATAAGCTTGTATATTATTTCTTTATATTAAGTATTCAAAAAAAGGTTTTCGTAATACACAAAAAATTTTGCAAATTATTTTCAATCGAATGTATGAAATTAGTTGAAAGTTTTGCCGATGTTTGCTGTATTTTAGATTTATTCATTAGTTTTGAAACTTATTCAGTTAAGTCGAAAAATACTTTTTCAAACCTCACTTGCTCATAATGTCACGTAGTTTACAAGCACTGATGAGAGAGAATGTAGACGCTTGCAGAGGTAAGAGTTTGTCTACAGTATGAGAGTTCCCAGTTTCAACACCCAGTGCTGATAGCATTTAAAGTCTACGTTATTTTTTTTAATTGTTCTCCGTTTCTACTATATTTTCATAGGCCTTCCAGAATGTTCTTCATGTTTCTAGAGCAGTGTTTTGGAATATTCACATGTAATATATAAACTCATGTATTTTCAGTCTGACAGACTCCTTAGTCAAGTATAGATGTTCTTAGTCTGCTAATAAATCTTGTTATTCACTTATATATTGTATGTGAAATTCAATCTACTCTAATCACTAGTATTTTGTACTAGTACTATTGTACGTAAAATTCAATCTACTCAGAATCACTAAAAATATTATTTTCAAATCTTTCAAAAGATTAATCCCACTCTCATCATTAATTGGATCGCCAACCATGAGAATGTATTGATCTGAAAAACAACGCTTTCTCGCAATGATATAGAGGAGTCGAAGCCTTTTGAAATAAAAATGGAAGTAAACAATATATAACCAATAGCAACGCAAAATCAAACAATACTGACGGCACAACTCTAAAAAAATGAGATAAAAAAATACATACCAAAAACCAATACAAAAAATAATTTGGTGAAAAACCAAACATCAAAATGTTTGGCCATTTTGTTTCAAAAGATGGGGTTCGATATAACCTGGTCAAGATAAAAGCTGTCGGTTGTTTCCAAATCAAAAGAATTTACATGACGTCAGAAACATTTTAAGATTCGATTATAATTACCCCCGCTTCATGAATAATTTTTGCTATCAGGCTTAAGCACTTGATGAGCTGATAAAAGGAGATTCTAAATTTTGTTGAGGAGCCAAAAAAAATCATCACCTTTCAGAAGTTGAAGGAAGCACTTATTTTGACCATATCTTACCACTGTTCGACAAGAAGACTCCCACGTCACGTATAGAGATGCTAGTATTTAGGGAATCGGTGCAGTTGTCGTTCAATTACAAAGTAGAGAAGGGAAAACGATTGTATATACCTCACGGACATTATCAAAAGCCGAGAAAAGCTATTATATAATATCTGAAAAGGATTGTCTTATGTCCTATGGGCAGTGCACAATTCCACGACATAACCTTTCCTGAAGCAATTTAATGGTGTGACTTTGTACTTGTTAATTAGCCTTACAGTCCCTTCGGGAAGACTATTAAGATGGGATTTGCGCCTTCGAAAATATGACTTTCCCATTGTATATAAAAATAGTAGAAGCGTAAACACGCTGACAATCTTTCTTGAAATTCTTTTTTGAAATCAGAACTAAAAAAAACTACTTTTGAATTTGTTGATGGTGTACTTTGCAAAAAGAAACTTGATCCAGTTATAAAGATGTGGTTACCGGTAATTCTGAGACAAATGCGCAAATGTGTATTAAGATAGTTTCATGACGCACCCACAATAGGTGACTCAGGACTTGTCAGAACGTATGAACGTGAGCGAGGAAACGATTCTACTTGCAGTATCCTTTTCACAATATGACATTTATATGTTACGCACTGCCATGGATTCCAACAAGGAAAAACCGTTTCACTTCAAACGTTGGTCATTTAGTTCCTGACCCTTCTGCGATCACTCAATTCGTTTGTATCAGAATAGACTTGATTTGGCGATTTCTAATAATGGATCTAAAAATGGGAACATAAAGGGATATATCTATCTCTCATTGCCTGTTCTAATTACTTAACCCTCTATAACATCATTAAAGCTTTACCTACCTCAGAAGCCCCTGAAGGATTCCAATTTCTCTTATAGGACATGAGATTAAAATAAAGAGCTTCTAAATGTATCATTATAAAACGAGAGTAAGTGTAATCGAATTTAGTTACGGAACTTAATCACCTCTGTAATTTTACCCTCCGAATCATGCCTGCTTATCGTCCCAAACTAATGGGCTACACACAGTATTTTAATAAAAACATTAACAGACATACTATATTTGCAGATTGAAACAAAAAACAAAGAATGGGATAAAATATTGACCTTCATTACATTCGCATGCAACACCGCGAAGCTACACACAATCAAGCTCACACCGTTTCATCTGACTCATAGTTGTGAAGTCGAGATACTACACTCTACACTATATTCTCTAATCACTCTAAAGGAGCCGAAAATGACTATATTCCTGGATTGTTCTCAAGAGCCGAAATCTCTCTCTCTCTCTAGTTGGTTGGTTAGATTACGAACCTCGGTAACACAAGAAAACGACAGGAGGCGGTATGATTCCAAGCATTGAATAGTTTACTGTAAATTTGAAGACCTCGTATGGAGTTTCCCGTAAGTGCGAAATGTAGATTGTAGGAGCAGTTACTGATAAGCGCATATCTAAAAGTTATTTCAGCCCTTATCAAGTCCTGCTAAGACATCTGACATGTCAAACTCATGACTTTGATCCTTCTCGACATTGACGGACAATATGTTATTCAAATGAAGCCTTACTATGATCCCGATGCACCGTGTGGTTTTAAGGTGATTCTATTACTTCTCGTAAGCTGAATCGTAGAGCAAGTGCATCGAGCAGCTAGTGAAAGCCGCTATGCTGTCGAGTTTATTTAGGACCCATGACATGCTAGACTACAAAATCCTTACCTCAAAATTCTTACACAAAGGGACTATGTTTATAAAAGTGAGAGCAATGCCACGAAACTTACAAGAATCTCTGGCTCATAGTTTTCGTCTACAGAATGAGAGTTCCTGAGTCAAAACACAACGCCAACAATATTAAGAATTCAATTTTAAATTTTGCTTAGGTTTTATTCGTTTTCTGCTATAATTTCTAGCCCCTTCCAGAATATTCTATGCGTTTCTAAAGCAGTTTTCTGGAATATTCTCATGTAATATATAAACCCATGTTTTTTAGTCGAAGAGGGGTCTCTTCCAAGTTTAGCTGCTCTTATTTGTTATGAATTCAAGTTAATAACTTATCTATTGTGTGTTAAATTCACCTGTCCAATATCTATGTGATATTATTTGATAATAAAAATGACTTTGTACCTGAATAATTATGGCCGCGAAATCTTTGTAATGTAAAGTAAAGAATATTATACTTTTTTCAAATATATATTTACCATTCAAGATGTCATTCATAATAAATTCTACTTTCTTAGAACTAGTGAAATGTTATACATCAAACAAACAAAAAATCTATTTATGTTTAGAATTTACTTAAAATTACATGCATATGTAAGAACATGCAAAACTCATACAAACACAACTTGTATTTGAAAATTTACAATTCATTTAATTAAAATGGGAACCGTGAATACAGATAGAAACACTGTAATGTAAATTTTCGCCAAAAATTGCTTTCTTTCTTTCTCGTGAATGATTACTGACAAAAAATTGGCAACCCTTACCCTATCCACTTTTTCACATGAAAACCAAAGCAATAACACATGTGACGAAAATTGACAAATAGAACTTCCAGTAGAAGAAGAAAATTTCTCTTGAGTCCCAAAAGTACATATTGGGATGGATATTTTTCTTCAGTTAGAGCTTAGTTCTGAAAAAAATGGTTAATTAAATCTTTCTTATCTATTGATTTATGCAAATCTACTAAGTCAAAATTATAAAATGAATATATCTCTTTAACACATTTTTATTCATAATTAAATTTCATGATAATTTTCATAATTCATTTAAATAATTTCATGATAGTTTTGATGATAACTGTATCATCAAAATTATCAATTTTTCATTTGTTTTTGTAAAATATTTTGTAAAATTTTTCAAGCTTCATTAAAACCCTTTAGGTACTGTACGCCTTGGCGTAGAACATTCTCTGAGAAGGGTAAAGAATTGAAATAAACTGTGGCACTGACCGGAGGTTTTAAGTAGCAAAGCCTAACTTTAGAAAAAATATTTTTATCCTACTGTAATAATTTTTGGCTAACTTTTAAAATATTAAATAAGCTGTTATATACATTAAAATTAAATTTTTTAACAATCTTTTTTCTTTTAACTTACAGAAAAATGTATATAAAGAAATATTTTACTTTTAGAAATAATTTTCAGAAGCTTTGCTGAAATTATTGCCAAGTTTTATTGTCAAAAACATAAATAAACTTTAAAATTAATAAAAAAATACAATAAAGAATATTTATAAGAAGTAACAAAACTTAATATGAACACCGAGTATGGTAATTCTCGGAACGTGAAGAAATGCAAAGTAGTCCTGTTTGATCCTCTGTTAAACTGTCCGCATCATAATCACTAGAAATATTGTTTTCAAACCTTGCAGAAGATTAATAACTCTTCATCATTAATTGGATCATCGACTAGGCAAGTATATTCTTTTGATAAACAACGCTTTCTCGCAAATATACACAGGAGTCCCAGCCTTACGAAATAAGAAGGGAAGTAAACGAAATACATCCAAAAGCAACGCAAAGTCAAACAGTATTAACGGTACAGCTCTAAACTCAAAGAAATATATGATACATAGCAAAAAACAACAATAAGACATTGAGTGTAAAACCAGAAACACGAATGTACATCGTGTGGAAGACTATAATTTTTACTATGTTGACAATTTTTCAAAGGTTATAACTCAAATGATTTTTTTCTAATTATTGATAACAAAAATATTTGGTATAAAGGTTTTTCATATTATTATTAAGAACTTGAACTAGGAATTTTGTAATGTATGGTTGGCATGTGGATTTATTCACATTTTAATGCTTAAGAATGGAGTAATAAAAAAAAAAAAATCGTGTTATATTGTTATTTTGAATCTTAATAAATTTGCAAATAATGTGAACTACTAAAAAAATCCTAATTCAAGCACTGTACAGATTTCATATCTATACATCTGAAGAATAACAATGTTGTAGAAAGATTTTTCATGAAAAGAGAATTTTTGAAAATGTGCTATTTTTTCCTTATTTTATGCTAACAAAATTATATTTTGAATTTTTTTCATTGTAATAAAACTTTTAAAATATTTTTATGAACATTGTAATTCAGATGTTATGAAATATAAAAAAGAACATTCATTGATATGTTTTTTTTTTCTTTTCCAAAATCATGGTTCCGAACGTAATAGGATACCTTAATGGAACATCAGATCGAACCAGGCTACTGATTGTTTCCATATTGTTATCGGGTTTTGACGCGGAAGTGCGACCCGAGCGTGAATCATCTTTAACATCTTTTCGGTTATCATAAAAATACTTAAACCACTTAAACTTATGAAAGCGAAAAGCTTTATTATTAAACACTTATTTTAATTAAATAAAAGTTTCAGTAGCGCTTTTTTGAAGTTCAGTGAATTTTCCCAAAATTTCGTTACTTTATTATTACACTTATCAGTTTGTCGGTGAAACCAAAAAATAACTGGACAACGGGTAAACGGTAACGGTACGGGTACGGGTAAAAATAATGGTTATGGGTAAACGGGTTTGTGTTTACAGAAGCTAGAGGCACTGCATTCCAATGGAAAGACAACACGTTAAAGTGCTATTTGTCTCTGAAGTTTGTCGCATGCGCAATTCTTCTCTAGCACTGTGTCAAGTCTCGTTACTTAATATCCACACCTCATATATATATATATATATATATATATATATATATATATATATATATATATATATATATATGAGTATAATTGTGTTGCCTTATATTGGCTAAAATTGTTAAATGAAATTTTGGACACCGTTCAATTAAAATGTTCTCGGAATTAATTGTAATATGAAATATTCTTACAAAAAAAGCTAAAACATATTTAAAGGAATATACCTGTCTTTTTAAATAAATTCTTCTGAATCGAAAATCTAATTGTATTTATATATTTTAAATAATGTTTTAATTAGATTTTAAAGATTCCTAAATAAGGTCTTGAAATAAATGCACAAAAGACTAATCAGATTTCTATATTTGAATTATATTTAATTCAGATAGATTTGAATTTTTGCTGAAGAAGTATTATATATTATTCACACTTTATAAATAATTTAAATAATTATACAGAAGTTATATGAATTTTAATTAAAATTTTCAAATATATTGAATAGAACATGTAAAAAAAATACTTATCATGAAATTAGAATACGCTATAGAACGTAAAAGGCGACTTAAAACACAATAACAAGTAATGTTTAATTAAATATACTTATTTCGTGAAATAGTTATTATAATTTTGGCAACACATGAATTTTTAAACATTTTATAATTAGATTCATAATATTGAAATCAGATTCATTAAAACTTTTGTCAAAAATTCACCATTGATTTTAAATTATGCTATTTCTAATTTCAGTGGAAATCGCAATTGTACATTTAAATATTTGATATGTTTCCAAAATGTTTTACAAATTCCAATTTATTTTGAAATGCATTAATATCATTTGAACCTAGATTTATTATTATTTTTAAAATCAATCAATGTACCAATTTTTAAGTTGTCCATTGTGTAAGTTATTTTCATGATTCTCAGAATAAATAAAAATAATTAATGAAAATATTGCTTCGACATTTGTACTATTTAATTTTATAATTTTCGGTACTTTTACGCTCTTCACTATAGAAAGTAATACGGCATTTTAAAATCCTTGTAAATTTAAATTGTATTCCCAACTGATTCAATCTGAAAAAAAAATATAAGACGTTGTAGATCATGAAAATATCTAAAACTAATATTGAAATCATTACTTGATTCGAATCATGTCATTTCAGAAATCTTGATTTCATGTCATTTCAGAAATGCTTTACTTCTGAATCCTTTCAAACTCTTACGTATACATTCAGAACTTCAATTATTCTG
Source organism: Nephila pilipes (assembly GCA_019974015.1). Classification (NCBI taxonomy): domain Eukaryota; kingdom Metazoa; phylum Arthropoda; class Arachnida; order Araneae; family Nephilidae; genus Nephila; species Nephila pilipes. The sequence continues at coordinate 11,290 of BMAW01123371.1, forward strand.
GATGTATTACCAAACCTTCTTCAAAATTCATAAAGTACAATCTCGCGGTGCACTATAGCATATTTCGATTCAAGTTATTTAATGAGAACCAGATATGTGCGTGGTAGTTTTGCGACTTCAAAGACAATTAAGGGACATTTCTCAGAAATTGCTTACACAATTGCGCTTTTAGAGCAAAAAAATGTCTCTAAAAACAAGTATATTCGTATATTGCACTTGGAAGTTACAATAGAGTTAATTATGCAACCAGTACATCAAATTGAATTTTAAGTGAACTTCTGTATTGTTGCCTCAACTTCAATGGGAAAAGCGGAAGAATATTATACGAAAAAAAATATTTTGATTTTTATAAAATAAGATAAACAAATTAGAAATTATCTATTTTTTCACCAACTTTTATTTTTGTAATATTTAGTATTTCATTAATTGAAAGTTCCTTGATAAATATTACTTAATGTATTATACATTTATGCAGAACTGAAATAAACTCCGATTGCTATACTATAGATGGCGCTAGTTCTGCTTCAGACTAGATTATAACCTGCACTGCGAAAAACGGGTATGCAAAATCGAGTAGAAAGTGCTCACTTTTGAATACTTCACATACTCAAAATGGCTCCGATCCCAACGTATTCAAATTTGAGATTCGCACATACTCATTTTTAGTAACAAGCACATACTCAGAATGACAACTTCACGTACTCACTTTTGAATACGTCACATACTCAAAATAGTTCCTATCCCAACATACTCATATTTGAGTCTCGCACATACTCATTTTTGTGCGTACTCAAAATGGAAACTTCACATACTCATTTTTGAATATAATCTTGTATCAATTATGAGTGTGGAATAGAAAAATGAGTGTCATGTATTTATTTGTGAATCTGTTACTGCATCAAATATGAGAATCAAACAATCTAGTGAGTATGTTTTGAATTTATTTTCCGATACTGTGTGTTGTTGTATCGAAAATGAATTTTAAACAGAAAAATATATATCAATTAAAATTTTCAAGGAAATAAATAAGCGCAAGTATCATTTTCTTCATCTTATATATTATTTTACACTTTATGAAGTTTTTGTTACAAAACTTCCGATTCACAATTCGGTTGAATCGAAGTTGGAGGGGGCCTGGAAAACTTTAACTTTCTTTTGGCGATAAATCGCCAATATGGTTACCATGCAGGTTTGTTTAAGGTAACCCTATAAAATCTGTAAAAGGGGATTCGACGCCATCTTCTCATTTGAAATACCCGCCTTGGTGTCATTCTGGTACTTTATTTGCCTTCCAGGCACGACGCAATCTTTTTTTCTCTCTTTCGGAAGCTCCGAGTTTGAAACACCCGCTTTGGCGCCATCTCAAAAAAATCGCCAAGGGGATCCATCAAAGTTCGATTTTACCAAAAATTCATTCATTTACTGTAACAAAACTGTTACTTTTAGAAACAAAAATGCAACTGTTATGTGATCATAAACTGTAATTTATACCTCAAATTTAAATCAATTGGAGTGGTTTAATAAATCTTTAATTAACGAAAATCGATTCGATTCAAGAGTTAAATTCTTTTCAAAACAAATGTGTCAGGAATCTGAGCTATTAGTTACAGAAGCAATTCAGTTCATAAAGAATTATATTTATGTTTTTTGAAGCAATATATAGTTTGTTTCCTATATGTGCAGAAAATGGAGTTTTACTTAAAGTTCAGTCGCTTAATAAAAAGTTATTAGAAATATCTTGAAACATTATGATGAATATTAGATTTTCCATTATAAAAAACTTAACATTTTTTTCTTATATATTGTTTACATGTGTACAGCATTTCCCCCCCCCCATCTAATATATATTTACTTTTGAATTAACATCATAACTAAGCTAATAACTAAAATTAATGATTCGTTTTACACAGAAAAAATAAAACCGTATACTATTTTTGAAAAATTTATTCTGAATATCATACACATAGATATTGGGTATTTAAAAACAAAGCATTCACAATTTTGAAACAAGAATATTAAGAAAAAATTAATATTTTAACTCCTGCAGATGAAGGCATGTCGCTTTAAAAATCACTTATAAACACTGCTATCTAATCCATGCTATATTCAAACTCTATCCCCATTCGTACAACATTGCTTATGTTTTAATGTAGCTTACAATGAGGTATTTAAAATATAGGAAGTTCTCATATGTAAAGGTAAACAGATTTTTTACTTCTTTCAAATCAACAACATTTTATCAAATTACTGAATATGAGTGAAAATACTTCTAAAAGCTATATATATAGTTCTGTTAAAATCCTATACATGCAGAAAATTGAGTTTTATTGAAAGCTCAGTTTTTTAATAATAAGTGTTTGAAAATATCTTGCAAACATTATGAAAAAAATTAGATTTTCCATAGTAAAAAACTTAGGTGTACAGCCTTTTTTTTTCATCAAATATATATATATATATATATATATATATATATATATATATATAAAATATATATATATATATTATATATATATATATAAAATATATATATATATATATATATATATATATATATATATATATATATTTCCTTTTGAATTTACATCATAACAAATCTAATACCTAAAATTAATGATTCGCTGTGCACAGAAAAAATAAAACTGTATCATATTTTTGAAAAATTTATTCTGAATATTATACACATAGATATCAGGCATTTAAAAACAAAACATTCAAAATTTTCAAACAAGAATATTGAAAATAAGAGTAAAATGTTTTAACTTCTACAGATGAAGGCATGTCATTTCAAAAACCACTTATAAACACTGCTATCTAATTTATACTATAGTCCAACTCCATTTGAAAAAATAAGTTACGTTTTAATATAGCGTACAATCCGGTATTTAAAATTATTAGGAAGTTCTAATATGTAAAGGTAAAAATATTTTTTCTTTCTTTCTACTAACTACGAGTGAAAATGCTTTTCAAACAACACTGTTTCAAATAAATATACTATTTTTGCATTGTTATTATGTAGACAGTTCTTTAATTTTTTGAAAGAGAAGCAAGTCATCTACACAACCATATAATACAGCTATATTTTTGGAATATACTTAACCATTATAGTATAAACTATTACATGTAAGAATTTCTGCTTGGTCTGTGAAACCATCCATTCTATAAAGCAGTTCTTGCTGCTTTGAATTATGAACTTTGACACACTTAGATCCCAAAACATTTGTTATACAAGGAATATATGTTATACAATTTTTTTTTTTTCTAAACACGCGTGTTATTTTTAATTGGTGTTAATGGATTAAAATTTACTCGGACAGAGCTTGTCTCCTTATGATTATAAAAAAATGTCAATATAATAAGATTTTTTTTAGTATAATAAGACCAACACCAGAACCGAGATGAATTACAAAGTAATTCATTTCGGCACAAGCATATTAACTTAAAGAAATGCATGAATAAAGTGGTTAAATTGTGTAAATAAAAATACAAGTATCAACATATAAAAGGGCTAGATAAAATGATTGGCCCTGTACTATGATGAACATTTGTAAGTGTTTTTACAATTTATAATGAATCATACATATCTATAGTATTTGTGTCATGTATCGAATACAAAAGAAATTGTTTTATTTATTCAGTGTGCATAAAGGTTGGAGTTCATGAATAGAATAAAATCTGAATATACTGCACCAAATATTTATTCAAAATTTTGCAATAATTTTGGACCACGTTATAAAAAGAAACCAAGATATGAAATGTCTGTGTATAAACCTTAATTATATAAAAATCAAATTTTGAATTAGAATACAAACAAGTAGTAGTTTCTAACCCAAGTCATAGGAGTTTAAATTGGATTACTTAAAAAATGTGAGACAATAGTGATGAAACACAAGACAATCACTTATAATATGATGAACAGTAAGACATAACAGGAAGAATGCCTGATTAGATTGTGAAAATTTGATTCCAAAATATACATTAAATTTGAGTTTAAATTAAAACCATATTCTTTAAAAAATATAAATTCTGAAATATCTTACTCCTGTCATAAAGCATCTGAAATTTACTTCAATTCATAATAAAATTAATCAGGAATAAAAACTATTTTTATCAACATTTTATTCTGAATGTATCATTTCTAACTTTTTGATTACCACACAGTATTATTGGAACAAAATACGGATGTACAATTCTTCGAAAATAGTAAAACCTTAACACCTTAAATACAAATATATATCTTAAAACAAGATAAAAATGTATAATAATTTCTCTGTCAATTAAAAAAAGACAGTTTCCTTACACACTTATGAAGTGAAAAAAAATGGAATTCTTGTCGAGCATCATCGCTGTACAGTCATCGATAAAAAAATGTAGCAAAATTACTCAAAATTTTAACAACACTGCTTTTTGAATACTGTAACATTATTCTATAAAATATAAGCTTCATACACAAATATTTACATGCATGAAAATAATTTTAATGCAAATTAAAGTAAGAAGTCACTAAGCTACGATTACAATGTAATATGAATACAAACAAAAAACACCTGCAAAGCACAAATAACTACTCACAGAAAATCATTTTCAAATCATAAATCAGAAAATCATGATCAATAACATTTCAACAACATTTTTATATCCTAAATAAAAGAATCATTCTGTAGTTCTGTTGTGAGTGAGTCACTGGGAAAAAAAATGTAAACAAACACAGACGCGAAAATGAGTATGCGTACATACTCATTTTAATATTCCTGTATTCTACCGCGTGTAGCGTGGTAAATACGAAATATAGTTCGAAATATTAAAGCAAACCATATTTGTTTTTGAACCCCACTTTGTAAAATACGTTGTCAGTATATAAAAGGAACTTTTATAGTCCTTATATCTGTAATAATTTTTTGAGAATGCTGATTTCCCATTTTTTTTTGGTTTTGAATACTTGTAATGTTCACATTCGATAAAGGTATACGCTCAAATCTGATACAAACATACTCATTTCAAAATGAGTACGTCTAGGTATTCATTTTTGAGTATTTCTTTTTTCTCCGTGTGGCGAGTCAGACGGAAGCGAGCCAGCTAGAAGAGAAGGATGACGTTGTAGACGATATGTTTAATTGTAGATGATGTAGAATTTTATTGATTGCTTTGTGTCCATGCGAATGTTTTGTTAAATGTGTTTAAATGTTAAATGTTTTAATTAAAAGTTGTAAATGTCTGAACGTTTTGTGCTTTTGGACATCTTATGCACGATAACA
>BMAW01123372.1:0-30941 GCA_019974015.1 Nephila pilipes
CAAAGCCTAATAGCACTGCCAGAAAAAAATCTTGATGCTTTTTGTTACATATATATATATATATATATATATATATATATATGCGTATTCAAAAGTAATACCTCTATAGCGATTTTTATTTGTCACCTGAATTACGAATTTCTTCTTGTACCAGAGTGAGTAAGTATTGATGAAGTTTAATGGCGCAATAGCCAGATATGGCTATACTTCTGCTTCAAAACAATGTGTTATTAGGATCTAAATGTTGGAAAAAGAGAAGAAAAGTTAAAAATGATTGACAAGAAAGAGAGTTGAAAAAGGTAAGAATCGCTAGGGTATATCGGGGGTGCGTCACGGGTGTTTACCAAAGAAAGTAAAATAATGTCGGGATGCATAAAGTTTTGATCCCTTACTCACTTAAAGAAGGTAAGCCCCCGAGGGCCATCTCGTTCCAGAAAGTGTCCTCCTAGTGATGCATTTATTTCGATCGGTCCTAGGGGCGAAAAATGAAGATAATGGAGATCCGTATAGAAAAATGTGATTGCACCTTATGACTTCGCCTTCTTGCTAAAGACGAATGAACACCCGAAGAAACATTTTCTTTATATGCGATGAGGAGAAAATTGTAATGCAAGCCTCGTGTCCACATCCACCACCAGAATTTTCTGCGACGAGTTTGTACAAAATGTCGCGCGTTTTCTCAAGTCAGGCACATAGCAAGACTTAACATTATATGTCGGGTGCTGGATCTTATACGAATGACGACAATATATATCACATCAAAAGACTATTTCTTTAACTTCTAGAGTAATATCTAATTAATTTTATTTATAAAAGTTTCTACATGGTTTATTCATTTAATAGAATACATGACAGTGATACGTATTAAAATAAATTGTGTGTATAACTTAAAATGCGACAAGTTATTGTTTTTCTTATTAAAATCGTATTATCCGGTTTACTTAAATTTAAAAACCAATTATTGAACAGCATTATTTGACTTTGCTTCTAGAAAGAATTCTACTACGCAATAATGAAATAATGAATTACTTCCATACTTACAAGGTTATGCATAAATCTAAGTAGTAAGTATTCTAAGAGTAAAGAATTATATATATATATATCATGGATATATATACACACACACATATATATATATATATATCATGGATATACACACACACACACATATATATATATATATACATATATATATATCATGGATATACATATATATATCCCATGAGGACTTCGGAAAGTATTGAAGTGACATTGTGTAAATTGTATCTGATATCTAAAGAAATTTTTATATTATACTGGTTTCTCAATAGAATCTTTGTTTTATGATTTGATTGGTATGTGTTTTTAATAATTATAACTTAGAATAAGAGCTTACTCTAATATCTTTTAGATTGGTGACTTATTCAAAAAGATGGTTTTGTACATGGGGGCTATTGCCTTTCGGGACATTCATGAATTTAACAATATTAGAATTACAAAGTCAGCTAGTTAATGGTCTAGTTGTGAAGATACTTTGAAACATTTCTGTATTTTTACACATTTACACACACTATTTCACTCAATTGGATTTTAAATAATTATAACAAACAAAATTCTGATCATTCAATATGATTTCTGGTCTTGTTTGTTTTATTGGTGCATTTTTATAAAATATTCTATATTGAAATTCTTATACTCAAATTAGTTAAGTACTATTGACTTCCAAAATTTATCTGGCAACAGTGCATGGTGGTGGACATCATCACTTAAAAAGTTTCTTAGCCTATTGCACTCAGGTTCATGATCACTTGTCAAAGATATGATCTTTTAAATTTTTGCCCTTACAACTATGAAATTTGAATTGAATTTCGATGAAAAGCACGGATTCGGGTATGTAGTTTTAAGGTTCTTAACTGGAAATATTTAATTATAATGTTTTATTGTTTCGAAAAAATCTTAAATTTTTAATTGAATTATTTTTAATTGGATAATTTTAATGGATAATTTTAATCGGATAATTTTAAAAGGATATTTTTAAATGGATATTTTTAAATGGATAAATTTTAATTGGATAAAAAAATTGTTTATTTTTTTGTTTTTGAAAATAATTAGTAATTGAGATATCTCACTATTCAATTTTTCTTCTTTGTTTATTGTTTCTTTTCTTTAAATTACAACTTGAATTTTGGAGTATTCCAATTTTACCCAACAAGATGCATTGGGGGAGGGTTGGTACCATAGAACTAGTTTAACTCCACAATTCAGTCCCCAGTCTGAATATGCATGTTTTGTTGGGTATTCCGATTATTCGATTTATTCTTTGGTTCAAATTAATTTCAAATTTGGTTCAAATTTTATTCATCTCTTAGTTTCAAATTTGATTCAGTTTCGACTTTTTTACTTAGTTCTATAAATGTTTTTTTGTTTTTTTGTTATTTTGGATTTTAATTGTTCTCTTCCTTTTGTGTTTTTTAATGATAAATTAATTGCTTTATCTTATATGTATATATATATGTAGGATTGGAGCGAGCACCGACCACCAGATGGCGCTGCAGTCAGAGGCGGATAGTGGCGGCTCTTGCTTTTAGAGGGAGAGTGCACCGGGGACGAGAACGAGAAGGTTCTGTTCAACTGCACGGTGGCAAGAAAAGAACTTTCAACGAACAACTGCGAGAAGGTGGTTGTAGTGACAAGTGAATAGTACTTTGTTATTGCGCGAAGGCAGTACCATTAGTATGTGTTGTACCTTTAGTATATGTTTATGTCCTACCTGCGTGTATCAAATTAAACTGTGTTTTGTTCAAACTTGGGGAAATCCTTTTGTGAGAAGAAGATTAATTCCTGTGACCCCTACAGGAATTATTGCGGGCTCGGCAGGTGATCGATTAGATTAACAACCGGATACGGAACTACCGACAGAATTTGAGAGGTACTGTGCCACTTTCGTTTTCGTTATTTCTGTGTACTAAAAATTCATTCAAAATGAGTATCTTGAATAATTTAAAGAAGATTGATTTAAAATTAATTGCTGAAGAACTCGGAGAGAATGTGCCAGACAACGCAAAAATTTTTGATATAAAGAAATTAATAGAGGATAATGATTTATTTAAAACGGATCTAAATTTTGTCCGCGGAATCGTCAAATCCATCGTGGAGGATCGGACGACCACAGTGGCAAATCATCAATCTGAGTTAGAGATTGAAAAAATTCAACTAGCCCAACTCGAGACGGAGATTGAGCTCCAAAGATTAAAAAATCAATCAATGCCTGGTGAAAGAACAAACGCGCCTCTTAGTATCGAAAATTTAATAAAAAGTATTAAAACACTAACAATATCTGTTCCTGAGAAACCCGAGGCATTGCATTTGTTTTTCACTTCCTTAGAGAAAGCATTCGCTACGAAAGTAGTGCCAAATTGCCTACAGGCCGAGATACTAATCAATCTGCTAGGGGTTAAGGCCATTAATGTTTTAACGTATGCGACTGACGAGGAATTGTCGAATTATGAAAAACTGAAAGAGTTATTTTTAGCTGAATTTCAGCCGACACCTAGGGAATGTTTGCGTAATTTTAAAAACGCTCAGCGCTTACCTATTGAGTCGCATGTACAATTCACATCGCGATTAACTGCAACATTTGATTACTATTGTCAAGTAAGGTAAATAATAAATGATTTTAAAAGGTTATGTGATTTAATGGTTGCAGATAAATTATATGAAACCTTGGATTTCAAAACGAAAGAATATATAGGAGCTCGAGAATCTAATACATGGCTTTCGCCAACTGAATTAGGTCGTCAATGCGATTTATTTCATTCATCGCGAGGTAAATCATTGTCTGAAATCCATCATCAAAAAATGAGCAGCGAAACTAATGAAACGAGAGACTTAAAACAGGCGAGGAAGAAAGACTCTTTCTCATTCCACAGAAACACAAATCAAAATACGAAACCACAGAAAATTTGTTTTGTCTGTGGTGGGAGGGGAGAATCTTTTCATTTTGCTCGGAACTGTCCAAAGCGCTTTGAAAAAAATGAAAAAGAAATAAATAATCATTTTGTAACATCGGGTATCATATCTACACCAAAAAGTATCCCTCGCAATAAATTGGAATTCATTGATATTTTAATAAAATTCAATGGATTCCAATAAAAAAAAAATTCTAAAAGATTCAGGAAGTGAGTTAATAATCATAAATAAAAAACTTTTTCCCACAAAAACAAAAACGGGTAATATACATATTAAAAGTTGTTTTGGAAATATTGTAGAAGCCAAAACAGCTACTTTTAACTTTTCTTTAGAGGGAAATCAGAACATAGAATTAGGTGCGGTGGTCTGTCAACAGTTAGTAGGAGACACAAGTTTCCCCCCTGCATGCTTAGAGTAATTACCAAATTCACCCACAGCTGGGGATCGGACTATTGCGCAATGTAACTCTTCCCCCCAGGGGAAAGTTTTTTGTTTTTTATTTCAGCGGATGTGACTGGAGCGATAGATTTATCCCACATTGCTGAGAAAAGATTACGTAATACTGTTTCTGATTTGGTCATGAAAAATTGCCCAAATAAAAATCCTCGTAGCACTGAAATAGAAATGAATATTATATTGACAGATGAAACCATAGTTTCGCAACGACCCAGGAGAATTTCTTTTGCAGAACAAAAAATAGTTGATAATCAAATTGAGGAGTGGTTAAAAAATGGAATAATAAAACATTCGTGTTCAAATTATGCGTCACCGATTGTTTTGACTAAAAAGAAAGACGGGTCTTCGCGTTTGTGTATAGATTTTAGGCAGTTGAATAAAAAAGTTATTAAAGACTCATTTCCTATGCCTCAAATAGAAGAAATTTAGATCATTTGAGCGAAGCCATCATTTGATTTCTCTTCACAACGATTGACTGAAAAAACGGATTTTTTCATGTTCCCGTTGAGGAAAAATGTACAAAATATTTAGCTTTTATTACACATTCCGGTTTATATGAATTATTGAGACTTTCGACGTCACCAAGTGTATTTCAGAGATTTATTTATCATGTATTTAGGAATTTAATGCGAGAGAATATTGTTGTTATTTATGTAGATGATTATATTATACCGGCCCGTAATGAAGAAGAAGGTGTAGAGAAATTGAAACTCGTTTTAGAAGTAGCCGAAGAATATGGATTAGAGATTAATTTTAAGAAATGCCAATTCTTAAAAAGAAAAATAGAATTTTTGGGATATATTATAGAAGATGGTACGATTCGCCCTTCTTTAAATAAAACTCTAGCAGTTCAAAATTTCCCAGAGCCCCAAAATCTTAAATGAATTCAAAGTTTCTTGGGTCTGACGGGATACTTCAGAAAGTTTATCGCTAATTGTTCAAAAATAGCTAAACCATTAAGTGATCTTCTCCGCAATGAAGCCGAATTTATATTTGGACCGGAACAAAAACAATCCTTTAAGAAACTTAAGGAAATATTGTCGACCAGCCCTGTGCTTCGAATTTTCAAACAAGGCGCACCATTGGAATTACACACGGACGCCAGTAGCCATGGTTTCGGTGCTGTTCTATTGCAAGATTTTGGAGTTGGTCAATTACATCCTATTCACTTCATGAGTAAGAAGACGACTCCCCAACAAGAAAAATTATGTAGCTATGAACTTGAAGTCTTGGCTATAGTAGAAGCTCTCAAGAAATTTAGAAACTACCTTTTAGGATCTAAAGTTAAAATAGTTACGGACTGTGATGCCTTCCAAAAGACAATGTTTAAGAAAAATCTGACCCCTAAAGTTGCGAGATGGGCCCTACTCCTAGAAGAATTCCAATACGAAGTGGTTCATAGACCTGGTCAACAAATGAAGCACGTCGACGCATTGAGCAGAAATGTTATGATGATTACCTGTTCTCAAGGAGAAATTACCGCGAAGATTGCAGCAGCGCAAAATAGTGATGAACGTCTCAAATTACTCAAACTACTAGTCGAGTAAGGACTGAAGGAAGAGTACGTGATAAAGAACGACATACTGTACAAATGTGATGGTGGTCGAGAATTACTTGTAGTACCGGAGGCACTTGGAATTTGAAATCATTCGTGATGTGCATAGCAAAGGTCACTTCGCAGTGTCTAAAACGGAGGATCTGTTGAAGAGGGACTTTTATATTCATAACCTCAAAAAGTAAATAGAAAAAATCATCTCAAACTGTGTACAATGCATTTTATGTGAAAGAAAGCGTGGGAAAAATGAAGGTTTACTGAATCCTATACTAAAGAGAGCGTACCTTTAAGTTACCATGTCGACTTCATTGGACCGTTGACGTCCACGAACAAGAATTATAATCACGTTTTTACTATCATCGATGCTTTTACAAAATTTGTATGGTTGTATCCAGTATAGTCAACTTCAACACAAGATGCATTACAGAAACTGAAACTACAACATGTAACTTTTAGAAATCCCTCCAGAATTATCACCGATAGAGGTCCGGCTTTCATCTCTAAAGAATTCGAAGAGTACTGCATTCAAAAGAAAATCCATCAGATATTGATCACAGCTGGTGTTCCTAGAGGAAATGGACAGGTGGAAAGAATCCACAAGACTTTGATTCCAGTACTGGCAAAATTGTCGTTGGAAGATCCAACGAAGTGGTACAAGTATGTTGCAGATGTACAAATGATCTTGAACAGTACTACGTGCAGAAGTACAAAGAATATACCTTTTGAGCTCCTCACTGGTGTCAAAATGCGAAATCGAGAGGATCTGAAGATTTTAGAAATTCTCGAGAAAGAAGAAACAGATATGTTGATGAAGGATCGGGAAGAAATCAGAGATGAAGCAAGGAAGAATATCTTGAGGATACAAGAAGAGAACAGAAAGTCATACAAAAAGAGAAGAAAGAAAGCACGAGTGTACAATGTGAATGACTTAGTAGTCATACAGCGCACTCAATTCGGAAGTGCTTAGACCCAAGTTTTTTGGTCCATACAGAATTACGGCAACCAAGCGAAAAGACCGGTACGAAGTGGAAAAAGTGGGACACCATGATGGTCCTGGTCACACCTCTTCAGCTGCCGTCCACATGAAGCCTTGGTCTTCTGACCTAAGACTTTAAAGATTTTATGTACCATTTTATGTTTTTCTGTGTTTGTCTTTTTTATATTACAGGTAGCATCGGATGTTCAAAAGAGCGAGCGAGGTTTTGAGGACAAAACTAGTGTCAAAAGTTAACATTTAAATAGTTACATTTTACAAAACTTAAAATTTTATATACATTTTATACTCGCATATCACTTTACCTGCTATTCTAACTTACAGTTATTTCTTTATTCATATAATTACAATTATGCTTAACATTTTGATTTTAATATATATAACACATCAATCAATAACTCCCGAGACTAACACAGAGATGGGGCTCGTAGTAAACCAGTAACCAGGTCTTTCTAGAGTACTAACCTTTGCTTGAAACGTGTCAAAATTTTAAGTCGATCGGACCAGAAACAGCTGAGATATCGAGGTTGGAGTAAAGTCGTTTTGTAGTTTGTTCAAAAAATGGAAAAAACCGAGTTTCGTGTTCTGATAAAACATTGTTTTTTAATGGGTAAAAACACCGTGCAAGCGAAACAATGAATTGAAAAATGTTACCCGGACTCTTGTCCATCAAAAGCAACGATTTGTCGGTGGTTTACCGTGTTTAAACGTGGTCGTACGGACACAAATGACGCGGAACGCTCGGGTAGACCTGTGGAAGCCGTTACACCGGAAAATGTGAGTGAAGTGACAAAAATTATAATGAAAGATCGTAAAGTGAAGCTCCGTGAGATTGCTGAGATAACACAGATATCATATGGAAGTGTATTTACTGAAAAAGGTTTTTTGAAGTGAAGTGAAAAAGGTTTTTTCCAAGTGGGTGCCACGATTGCTTTCGATGGAACAAAAACAGCAACGAGTCGATGATTCAGAAAGCTGTTTATCGCTATTTACTCGCAACAAAAAAGATTTCTTGCGAAAAAACAAAACAAAAAAAAAAAAAAAAACAAAAACAAAACAAAAAAAAAAAAAGTGGAAAAGGTTGGGAATGATTGTATCACCCTAAAGGTGATTAACTAAAAGGTGATTATGATTGATGAATAAAAAAAAAAAATTTGCAAAAAAAATGTTAAGTTTAATGTTAGACTCAGGGACATTTGATCGATGTAGAGTATTATTATATATATATATATATATATAATATATATAGGTATATATATATATGGGTGAGGTACTGGTGATGGTCTTCCATTGATGAGATTAGTTATCGTATACTTAACCGTAGGACTAGTGCTTGGGAGTATAGCTTAATATTACCGAGTTCCATGATTTCTAAGAGTGTTTATTTAATTCAGTGATGAAGCCTCTAAATCGTATCACTATTTTTATGAATAGACGATGGAGAATATTTACAGAAATGTAATTGTCATTTTTAAACTTTAAAAGAACTCAGGTTCTAGAATTTCAGTCAAAATGGATCATATACTTGAGCGGTGACTTCTTAGACTCATTAACGTTATATCATTGAAGATTATCATGACAGGGTGTCTATTCAGAGTATATACGTGCAGCAGTTTAGATTTAGTTCTATTTCGTAATCAAATTCTTCTGATTCAAGAGCCTATCTGGCTACGTGTGTTATCAGATCTTTTTTATGCATAGTCTTTTGAAAAGCAAAATAATCTGTGACTATCTTGAAATGTTGATCTAAGAGATATACTCGAAATGTCTTTAATGATGTACTAATTGCCTATAACTGGGCCTTCAGATAATATTTTCTTCAATTTTTGAAAAGCTTTTTTTTTGTGGTTGTACAAAAACAAATGGATTTTCTTTTCTTGTGAGGTAAACTTTGAGTAATCCTTGATGTAATTATGGAAATATCCTCTTAATCCCAGAATACTTTATAATTTCTTTACTGCCGTTGGTTCTGGAAACTTAGTAACTGCTAATGTCTTCGAGACTGATGGCTTGATGGTTCCATTCTCAACTAGGCCGAGAAATTAAACATTTCGAATCAGAAACTGACATTTCTTGAACTTTATCTCTAGACCGTATTTCCTTGCAACGAAAACAATTTTAACCTTTGCAGTCCTTCTTTTTAATCTTTTACTGGAACTGTGAGGTCATCCAAGTAATTGACTAAAATTTTTATGCGTGTGAGGTCTCTAAGAGTATTCCTGACAAATCTTTGAAAAACGCATGCTCGTGATTAGTCCAAAAGAAACTTTATTAAAATCAAGATGTCCATCTAGAATAATAAAAGAAGTAAATTCAATGCAATTTTCATCAACAATGATTAACTGGCTTTTGATTTAGTGTTCTCTTGATGGCTTCGTACTCTTCAAATTTTTCTGTTAATTCGGCTGGAGAATTTAACGTTGTCCATTTGTCTAGAAAATGTTGCTTGAAGTCGATTGGAGCTGTACGTTTCATTTAATCTGAGATGATTAATTTTCTTAATTCTTCAAAAAATTCGATTTTTAACTTTAATGTCCACCCATCGAAATATGTTGCAAGTTCGTGATAAAATTCGGCCCAAGTGTGACTATAAACTTTTTGATGCGTGATAAATAACTGATGAAACTTTTCTGGCGTTAATTTGAGTCTTTTCAACAACAGTTCTTTTATGTGATCATAGTCGTTTGCTATGCCTTCTTAATCACGTGCGATAATGTGAGAAATTTCAGGAGGTAACAATCCTAACAGATGTGAAAAACAATGTTTTTCGGAATGGTTAAAGTTGCACTTGACGCTCAAATAAGATTAAATATAAACTGATATCTTTCTTGACTTCATATTTTTGGTAAAATTTTGATATTTCTTTGCCCGGTAACATCAAGTTATCGGTTTCATCAACCATTGCAAGTAATTGGAGTGATTTTCTAACTTCAATCGTTCCAGTTCAATTTCTTGTTGATCTTGAGGTCGTTTCTCTTTCAATTTTTTTTATTTGTGTTTCGTCGAAAGTTTTTAAGCACAATTTTTCAACCAATTCTTGTTTTAGTTGTGTTTCAGAAAACCTTCTATAAGCAAATTTTCTTCCATTTCTTCTTTAGCTTTTCACTGCTCTATTATGCTCGTATATTTATTTTTAGCAAATTCCTCATCTTAGTTTGTGTCTGTAGTCTCTTAAGTTTCTTAAATGTCATTGTAGTATTAGGTTTTAGATCTAATTCTTTCGCGAGGATAAACATATCTACTCTACGTTCCTTAGCGAAGTATGACATTTTGAAATTAATATACGAACAATTAAATGGAATTAATTAATTTAAAAATTTATATTTCAACAATTTTCGTGTAATAATAACAGCAAGTGATTTTAATAAAACACGCTGATTATGTTGAACTTTACTTAATTAATTTGCTTGACAGTTTATATATACAAAAAATATGTACCAAAACAAATATGTTAATGCAAGGATATTTTAAGTAGATAAATTGTGGAAATGATATAAATATAAAAACTTTCTTTCAGATTATTGGGATTTTATGGTTTGTTAAAGTATTAAAAAAAGAATTATTCATTTTATTACTCTGAAATCTTTTCGTTAAATCTACAACTAAAACTTAAACAGATCATGAAGGAATATAAAGTGTTCGATTATTTTAATGAATAACCAGAAAATATACTCATACAGATAACAGAATTAACAGGGATTCAAAAATAATAAAATCATCTATTTTTAGAATACACTTTCGATTTGCTGAATCAGAATTGCAGAATTGTAAAACTTTTTACTTGGTATGAAAAAAATAACCTTAACTGAAAATTCACTGAGACTATACAATGAACATTTTTATGCGAAAGTTGCACAACAATTTTCTGGGCTTACGTTACCTGCAAAGCGAAAACTCATTACTTGTTCGTTTTGGCAACTGAGAAAGCAGACTGGTTTGAAACCCCTAACATATGAAATCAAATTAAAAAAGGACACTCCTAGATTTTAAATTTAAGCGTTACAATTGGAAAAAATTTCATGCACATAGAAAATAATACGTTTTATTTCATTTTTGATTTAGATCAATTTTTATAATTTAAAACTATGAAATCATAACATTTAAGTTAAAAATATATATATCAAATTTGGAAATACATGAAATAGCTTTAGAAAAGGTTTTTATTTTTACAGTAACTTAGATCCTGCATTGAAAGTCTTGCAGACCTTTTCCTCACTTTTTGGAGCACTGAAATATTTAAATTTTTATTAAATTTCTATCCCTGTAAGGGGTCGATGTGCCAAATAAGAGAAAATGCACATGAAGATAAGCTCAAAGCAGCGCAATGTAGTCGCACTGGAAACAATTTTCTCTCTCTCTCTAAGGAATCGACTTCCCGATGACAAATACATGATGACCACAAACACAAAAAAGCACACTGTCATACTGAATTTCCTTCTATATCTCTCGTGATAAGAGAGAAAATATACGATGACCACAAACACGAATAAATGCAATCAATGTATGTTGATGATATTGTATGGATACGAATATACGAGATGTACGATTTTCTTCTTGTAGACGTTGATCGTTCTTATTCCAGAACAAACCTCCATATTTTCTTGTGGTATCTGTAGATGTTCTCCACTGATGCCGCTTAGTTTCTTTGCACTAAGTAGAGCTGGTGTCTAGGGTATAGTTTTATTACCGAGTTCCATGGTTTCTGCAGTCGTTTATTTAATTCAGTGATGAAGCTCTAAATCGTATCACTACTTTATTAATGAATAGACGATGGAAGAATATTTACAAAAGAGTGATATTTACATTTGATTAAACTTAAAGAACTGGTTCCTCCGGAAGATAGATTTGTGACAAAACGGGCATTTAAACGCGTGCTGGCGCTCGGAGTAGGAAAAGTTAACACATTATATATATATATATATATATATATATATATATATATATATATATATTGTGTGTAATGTCTACATATTTCTCCCAGTGATATTTCTTTCTACTTAGTTTCTCCCTTTCCATTCTCTTAACCCGTTCAAGACTAGCGAAAGGAGAAAGAACAGCTTCCTCAGGCATACTTCCGTTTTCTGCTCCGAAAGCGTACGCACGCATGGGACCGGACGAATTTTCTCGTTAAGCCAAATTTCATATAAGAATTCATATAAAATAATCCTTGTCATTAAATGCGCTGAAACATACAAATCATTATCATTGACATCATCTAAATATACTTTAGTAAAAGTTTTGTGATCTTTAAAAAAAAAATTGCGAATTTTAAAGATATTGTATTTATTTTAATAAAAAAATATTATATTGCTATGAAATTAACAAAAATATAAATGACAAAAAAAACTTTAATTTATGTTTATTTAAAATATAGATAAAATATTAGAGAATTGAATACAAAAAAATAAATAAATAAATTAACTTAAAACTTTTGAAGCTTATATATATCGAAACACCGTTCAAGACAAAGCCATACGTTGCAATTTTGCATTTATAATATGTCAAATTGTGTTTTTTGTCTTTCAGAGAACCTTTTTTTTTGCACACTACTCATTATCTCATTGACTTTTCACTCAGATATTTCAATCTTTTTGTCAAGATAGCAAAAAAATTAAACAAACCATCTAACTATGATAAAACTGATCTAAAAACATTAAAAATACCATCTTGCGAACAATAAGTCTACTTCCAACCCTAACCAAAGACCGTCACATATACGATACCGTGGGACGTAAAGGAAAAACCGTGTGATCACGTATACGTGATCACAGTCCTGAACGGGGTTAAAATCATCCAAATAGTACTCGGCGTCTTTCTCTACAAAATAATTGTTTACAAAGATGATGGGCTCCACTTTTGACGAAAACCTCTGTCCTCCGAGTGCAATTTTTATATTAAGGGACAAAAAAAAGTAACCTGAGACTAGTTCTGGTAAGTAAGGAGGGTGATCAAACCGTTGAAACCAAATTTCGTGGATTTTCGGATTGGCAACCGTTGAGATTTGACATGGCGTATTGTGAAAGATTTTAATTCTGCAAATATGGTCGTTTTTTGATAATTTCTGCCTTCAGCTTGTTAAGTAATGATGCGTAGTGTGCTCCTGTAATGTTTTTTCCTGTTTGAAGATAATCGATTAAGTTGATTACATAACTATCTCAAAAAACAGTCACCATCATTTTTCCCAGCCGTAAAAAAAGTTTTTGGTTCTTTTTTTCAGATGTTTGTCCCTTTGCAGTCTACTTTTTGACTGCATTTTTGTTTCGGTTTCTTTCGTTTGAGTATAATGGTGTATCTAGGTTAAATCTAATGTAATTAATAAGCGCCAACACTCTGATTTATTGCACCTAAACTGCACCAACTGATCTTTGGAAATGTTCATTTGAACACGTTTTTGGTCTAACATGAGCACAAGTGGCTCCCAACTTGTGAACAGCTTTCTCATGCCTAACTCTTGATTCAATATGTGACAAACACATTCTTTGGACATATTCACAGCCTCTGCTATCTCTCCCAGTTTATTTCGACTGTCGTCTAACACCATTTGGTAAACTTAGAGGTGTTATCGTCAATGGTTGCAGTTTTTGAACGTTTCGAACGTTCACCATCTCTTAAGCTGGTACGGTCACATTAAATTCAACTGTTTAAAATTTCATGGTGATAAATGATAATGCGGTGTTTCCGTATTCAGAGTCCAAATCAGCTTTGATTTATAGGCGTATCGCTTTTCAAAAACAGATATTTAATGATAACTCGACACACGATTTTTTTCACTTTCACAAAACACTCGCTCAAACGATTGTCAAAGAACAACTAAATAAACATTTTTTCATGAATTTCGTTCAAGTGTCAAAAGATGAGCATTCACATTTCCTAGCTTTTATTGACAAGTGCTACCATCTTCACTTTAAGGTCGGAAACCTTTCAATGCATCCTAAGAGTTAAATCTAGGTGGATATTAAATTTTTACTACGATATTCACTTTGGAAAAATACACAAATGAGAAATATGTGAAAATTATCTAGTGTTATTATGGATATAAATGTAACTTGTTCTCCTAAAGAAGATATGTGCATCATTTTCACTCAAGATTAGTCTCTTTCTAATGCTGGGATATTGGTATTGGTTAAGGGTTTCGAGTCTCATTTAATGCGATTGTTGTATATCCTGTCCCTGTTGTATTTATCATTGTTTTTTGGACAGTTCTCATTGATATCATTGGCAGTCTCTAGTTTAGATGGCGGGTCTATTTTACGCATGCACTGTAATGAATATATCACCAGACTTGAATTATGCGTGTGTGTTAAAGACACACAGATGCAAGTTTTGCTCCCGGTATATGTCCAGTAAGTTCCAGGATGTACTTTCATCTAATGTTCAAATCCTCTGTCACCTCCTTGACAATCTGATGTTTTCTCACCACTTTATAAAATTGTGTTTCACTCAGAGCAGAGAAGTTAGGCTGACCTTGGTTGATGATGTTGGTTAGAATTGTTCATCTTTCGATCTGGACGGAATTTGTTCAGTGTGAATTTAGCGTGTCTTTGAGGACCGTTTCGAAAAGGAATATCCTGTAGGGTCATTTATCAATTGCTTTTTTCCCTGTTAGTTGTTAAAGAAAATCGCAGCGAAACTGTTAACAATTTTACTGGATTCTTAATACGTTCTTGATTTGAAAATCAATCTTAAATTGGTGGTCTCGAAAATATTTTCATTAAAAAAGCGCATGATAAAAGTTGCACAGTATAACAAATTAACAACTAAAATATAATAGCAACATTGTCCAAAATCACTGAACTCTTGTAATGTTTTATGTTGATTAAAAATGAAAAATAATTTGAAAAGCTTAAAATAGTTTGAAAACACAATGTAGTAACAGATAAATATATATTGACAGGTCCTTGATACTGTCATGTTAAAAAACAAATAAAAATTCACAAGGCGAAACATTCTTTGAAATAATTTTTAGGAATGCCATAAGAAACGGTATTTAGAGTTTATTTCGTAACTTTTAACTAACGAACGGTCTTAGGTACTTTAAAATGCAAAAGCAACTTATTTTCTCTGAAGACAAAAGAAAAAGTAACCTGTAAACTCCTCAAATTCATGAGTCCCTAAAATCGCTCAAAAATAACGAAAAGGGTAGTACATTTTTATCATAAAAGAACAGCCGTCGTTTCAAGGACTTGATTTTTTTTTTACCTGTGAAGTATTTTGAGAGATAATAGTGGAAATGAAAATGCTTATCGATAATCGAAATTTTATTTTAAATTTTTGAGTAATATTTGGAATTAAAAGAAAATTTTCGTTTGTGTCCAATTCACTGAGCATTCTATTTCATTTCCAATTTCTTAATTAACGACTTTTTAATCCTTTACATGACATTAAAAATATTTCCAATTTTTTTGAATAAAATAAATTTTATATGGAACTATTTATTATTACAAGATACGTCGAAAGTCACTTTTCAGTTTCAAATCATAGGTATTATAATAGAATATATAATTTTTTATGTTATCTGTAATGCTGTAAATTTTTTGAAAATATTTTTGAGAAAATTAAGGAAAACGATGCAACAATATAGCGTCAATAAAACACAGCCAACCACAGATGACACTAGCAAGATACATCGGCATGTCAAATTTGTCTGAATGAAATTGAATATGATGTTATAAAAAGTTAAACTCACCTATAACCCTTAATCTGCTGTGCAAGATGAGTGTTCTGGATCTTCTTAGATCCACTCTACATCTGTAGTCATCCTCATCATCTGTTGTGACGTCATTCAATAACAGTGCTGGAGGGTGAGTGGCGACATCGAAGTTGGCCCTGCTCTCAATCTCAACCGAACGAAAATGTTCTGCATTTCGTAAGGGATTTTTACGCACGTCCAACGTGTAGATGGGGTTTGGCAGGTCTGATCGGTACCACAGGATCAGAGTGGCTTCATTGTCTTCCAAGGTTACGTTGCAAGGAAGGGAGGCACGACCTCCCACCACAGCCTCCACCAAAGGTGGCTCTGCGGAAAAAAGATAAATTAGGAAAGTATTTTTATCAAATAATATGATAAATATTTTCTACTTAAAAACACATTTTCTTCTCTAAATCCTAGAATAGTAGATAAATGCGAGTGTTGTCCACAAATTATGAGAACTAAATTTCCTTAAAGTTGAAAAGATAATATATTTTTGAAAAGCTTACAAATTCATATACTTACTTGAAACTCCTTTTTTATGTGGTCGACATCCTTCACAATGTGCTTTATGAGCCAATGAATGAGTTTTCTTATATATTTTTCCAAAAGGAGAATCCCATTGCCTTTTTAATTCATTGTTTGGCAGTACTTTGGACCGCATCGGTGGTCGAAAAAGTTTCTCATCCATAATAAATTAGATATATAATAAGTTGAAAGAATGAAGGTGCCAGATCAGGACTGTGAGGAGAGTGGATGTCCCAACCAAAGAATTGCTTCTTGGTTTTCGTTGTATAAAGAAGATCATTGACTTGAAATTATCCTTTCGTTAATATTCCCCTTATTTTCTTCTATAACCCTCTCTTTAATTATTTTTGGGATTCTTAGTACCACTCTAACTAATTGCTTCCCCCGAGACGAAAATTCATTGAGAAATATATCTTTACGGTCCAAAAAGTTAAAGTGAGATACACCATCCTCTTAACAGGTTTTATTACGTTAAAAAACTGGAACAGGGAGTTTTCTTTCGTGAGAAAAAAAAACGCATTCTACTTGCAGTTGATAAATTTCGGAAACGCGACATTCATTTCAGCACTGCACTGTAACAAGAGATTTGAACGGACTGAGAAAAATGAGCGCTGCTTTCAAGATCTTGATCTTATTTGCAATGCAGCCAACTTCTTTGGTAAGCATTAATTAGATTTCACCACCAGAGGTTGAGTAATCTTATTTTCTGAGCATTCCTCGTATACAGAACGAATAATAACAAGAAAATATTTTATAGCTTATGATAAATTAAATAATTTAAAGAACACTAAAACATGTTTAAATTTTTAAGAAATCACTAACAATTTATATATCACTTAAAAATCTAGGCATAATTCACACATTAATTAAATCTGAAATAATTCGACGAAGCTTCAATAGAGTTATCTTTATATAGAGTTAGAAACATATTCACAGTTTTACATCAAAATTTGTACGTGCTTCCTGAACAACCAAATATTTCCTATACATATATATCACTTTCGTCATCGCAAAAGTTCATTATAAGTCCATCTACATCTAAAGGGTATTTCTATATGTACCTATTGTTATAAACGGAGTATATATGCGGGAATCATCGGACCACAAAATGCAGCTTATACATTAAAAAAATCGACTTAAAATTGGAGAGTGTCTTATACTTCGGAGATACGAGTAATCATAAAATACGATTGCTTGTATTGTATCATAGCTGTCACAGTTCAATAGATGCCCTTTATATTTACAAAATTAGAACAATACGCCAGTGCAGATAGGTATGCAGGTTAATCTCAAACTGAGAGGAACATGTGCGCCCAGAAAACACTTTTGATACCCAAATCATATCGAAAGGTGTGACGAAGTCTCTGATTGTCTATGAGAACCAACAGCTATTAATCAATAAACATGCTTTCCACACGGTTCAGACAACTCATGTGAAGGTAAGTCAGGGTTTTGTTTTATATAAAAATAGTTAAATTATTACTCAAAAATTAGTGGCCGTGGTAGCCTAGTGCTCATGGTCGTGGATTCGCGGCCGGCGATTTTGTCGAGTCGGGGCTTACCCCAGATACTACTAAGGACCCGTAGGGTAGCCAGGCTGGTGCATGAATATAAAGCAAAAAGTGATATATATATATATAATGTGTGAAACGTGTTGAAAATTTCATATATGTAATGTGTAAATCTTTTTAAAAAACAATCGCAAGAAAAAAACATAGTGTGCGTGTTATATATTTCCCAGTGCATCTCGTGTTCTGAAAAATACGCTAACTGTATTTGTTGAAACATAACCTGTTTTATATTAATTGAAATCTTTATTCTAATGTTAGATTTGATTGTTTTATTAAAGTTGCTATAAGAAACACCACGAGGGGTTTTGAAGACGGACCTCATAATCTTAGACCTCGGTCAAGTGAAGAGGACAACACGTGAACTGGAATCATACTTTCCAAACTTCCACACCATGTCTTGTGAGAATTTGGAGCCTCCACAAGCTTAACATACATCAACTAATCAGCAGGGCAGGTCTTAAGTAACACTAAAACTCGACAGAAACAATTCCAGCTGCGAGCTCGCGATCATGATAATTGCGTTACAGCAGCCACTTTTTAATCCAAAATGGAATATTACAGAAAATGTAATAATAACTTTGAAAACTGAGCACGCTTCTATTTTAAAAAGGGAACTAAATACCCGGTGCAAAAATAAAAGCTTAAAAGAATGAAACCTGGATAAAGTCTTTTATGCACAGCTTATTAATTTATTATTTATACTTTTAAATTCTGTAGGAATTTTTGAACAGAATTTGTGAAACTCTGGACTCCGAAAGCTTAAAAATTAAACAAGTAAATATTAATAATCGATAAATATATTGCAATAAAAGGCAATGTTCATATATGGGGAACTTATAGACTCAAAAAGTATTTGACTGCATTCACTGAAAATTTTACAATTTGCTCTTAATGATGACAAAAGTGTTCAGAAAGTGGTTTAAATGAAATACGATACGTAGAAATCAAGTATAAGATGCGAAATGGAATGATGGTGAAAACTTTAGAGACTTTTTAAAGAGGTCATCAAAATATCATTATGTATCTCATATGTCAAAACTCACCAAAATACTGAAAGCAGATTTTCACTGTAACTTTCATAATTGTCAAATAAAATGTTATTAAATAAGAATATAATGATTTCATTTATTTACAGAATTAATTAACAAGATTTTAATGTGTAATATATATATATATATGTGTGTTTGTGTGGGTGTGGGTGTGAGAGAGAGAGAGAGAGAGTGTCTGTGAGCGTATTAATGAAACAAAATTCAGATAATATCAAAATTTAATATTATTATTATTGATCCTCAATATATAAATAGTATTTAATTTTATTCTGCTAAATTAAGATAAGTAAAAGCATTACTTTCCTAGACATCGAATTCAAATTTTAACGAATGAAATACAACAAATTAGATTTCTATGTACTGTCAAGTAAATGACAAGCTGAAGAAGAAGAAACATCAATAAAAAAAGGGAATAAGGAATTATCGCTCATAATGAAATTCGTATCATTTTAATTATGTGAACTATACTGAACTTCAATTATATATATATATATGTATATATATATATATAATATATGTATATGTATATATATATATAATATATGTAACCAATATTTATAATATATATGTATATATATATGTATTATAATATATATATATATATATATATGTATACATTATATATATATATATATATATAATATATATATATATATATATATATATATATAGTAATACTATATATGATATGGTGGTGTGCCAAAGATTCAAAGGACATTTATTCAACTCACAGTTTATTTGTAACTAAGTGGACAAAACGTTAAAACACAAAATAAAATGATTAAACTGGCGTAATCATAGATATAACGTTCAGCACAATTTCCCTGAACCGTCTTGTTCACTGTATCGATCCCTCTCCTTCTACGTCTGTTCTGACTCTTCCGAATCTCTCTCGAAGAGCTAGGCATCGCTTTGAGAACATCATGGTTGTCTTCCGGGATGGTAGATCGGCAGGTCTTAGATCACCCCCCATATATATATATATATATATATATATATATATATATATATATATATATATATATATATATTTATATATATAACTATTCTTATTCAACTTCACAACTCAAACATCGGAACAATGAAGTATTGCCGGAGTCAGATAGTAATAATTTTTTTAAAAATTTAAATTTTAGTATTTCAAAAACCAAAATGTATGGGTGATTAATTTAATGCATAATTACTTAAAAAAGAAGTTCAAAGTAAACTTTGAAATCAAGTAAAAGAAACGAAAGCATTAATTCATTTTAGAACAAAGAATTTTTTTGCCTTATACGTTAAAAATAATTTAAGCTATTTCCTTCCTTGCATTATCAAAATACTTTTCTTTTTGCCAATAAACCTATTTAATTGCCGAGAGGGAAATCTAGTGCATAAAAAATTTCTTTTTCTTCTGTATGTCAAAATAGTTATATAAAAATACATTAATATTTTTGTTCATTTCGTCCAATTTATGAAATGTTTGGACTTAATGTATTTTATAGCCTTTTTTAATGTTCTCTAAAAAAGCTATTTTCTTTCCGCTTAAATTTTGCTCCAAGGTACCATTATCCAATATTTTGATTGCTTTTATGGAAATGATTTCATCTTTTTAAGCGAAACTGATTAGAGCAAAATGAAAATGTGGAAAATGATATCTGTTTCTTGAGGAAGATATTTAAAAGATAGGGATTTATAAAAAGAAGGGCATTGCAATCAATGTGTTTTTTCTTTTTTTTTCTTAAAGAAAGATAGTTTTTGATGACTAAGGTTGGACAAAAAGTTGAAGTATCCACTTTCTTTGTCAGTTAGAAAAATATTTAATATGGTTTTTTTTATATGGTTTAAAACCTTTTGTCATTTTTTTTTATTTTTAAAAGGCAAAATAATGAATAAGCTAAGTTCGCTGTATTTTACATTTTTTTTCAAGGAATGTTTTATGAATATAGTTCTATTACGCAATTATGTTACATCTACAGATGGAAATTTCTGTCTTTTTAGATGAATTTTTTTTCCTTTTCATTTTTTTTTAAAAATTGTTTATTAACCAATTCTTTGGCTCATACATTCTTCACGTTCCTTGGGACAAAACTTTTTAAAACATATTTAAATGAAAAGTGCGATTGAAACAATGGATTAGAGTAAAAGCTTGAATTTGAATAAGTTTCTTGCTGATCATTGACTCAGGTGTTCTCACTCTTCTAGATGAAAAGAAGATCCTCTTGATCCATATCTCTAATTACATGTTATTTATGTTGTTCATGTTGTTATTGTGTATACTCATGTGTCTTCGAAATATTATGCAAAGGTTTTTTTTGAATTCTTAAATTGCATATTTATCGACGTGATTGTCCAAATTCATAGAACTTTTGTATTATTATTTTAAATATTTAAATTTATTCTTTCACTGGTTATGATTGTGTAACGATCAAAATGATAGGCAAAAATTTACCTAGGTTTGGAAAAATCTAATAATATATCTTGCTCGTATCAGTTATATATAATTATGAATTTGAAAGTTTATTTGTTTGTCCTTCATACTACGAATAAGCCAATTAATTGTAACTTTCGAAATTTTAGGATACTTGGTTGAAAATTCCGATAAAAAAGTACTCTTTGTGTGATATTTTTGGTGAATTGATATAAATATTTTGGGTGATATCTTTCGAAAAATGTACTCTTTTTCATTATGTATTCATGTTTCCCAGCGGATGCAAAAATTTCCCCCAAAACTTAATTGTTCAAAATACGCGTATTTTAATAAGTTTTGTTTAATGCAATTTGAGTTTTTGAAATTGGTTCAAAATGGTGCCACAATAGTTATTGTTCAAAAACAAATCTAATAAAAAATTGATTATTTTATGGTTGCTTTTTTACAGAAATTCACAACTTTCAAGGCACACCGATAAGAAATTCGAGAAAGATTTAACTGTTTAAAAGGAACTTGAAAAACATTGTTCCGCGGACTGTACAGAAATTTTTAATTATACATTCAGTGAGCGAGTTTTCAACCTTTTTTTTTCTTTTCACTAAAAATGACTACCTTTCCGCTGTGCATAGCACTTTTACGTCACGAACACATGACCACACAGTTCCAACAACCCATTCATCATGGTGTTTGTTGAAACATTCACCACTGCGAAGACCGGGTAACCCATTTAACAAATAAATAAATTAAAAAGGTTCATTTCAAAGGTGCATATTTAAATTGAACCAGGTTTATTTAAATTTCTATTCTTATTCTCAAAGGAAAGCTAGAAATGTTATGGCAAAGAATTTTTCGGGATTTTAAAAAATCTCATTCCTATGGACTTCACCGAAAAACTACCAATGGATCGATGAGTTTTTATATTCTCATTACCCAATCCTATTATCTCATTTTCCATTCGTAACATCTAATAATTTTTGAGCCACCTTCCTCAAGATCTTTAGAAGTTGGATTCATAAGTTGAACAACAAATTATAAGAAGTTTTAATTTTGTTCACAAGGGAAAGTAAAAGAATATTAGCTGATACAGAACATCTTTGAATATCTCATAGCTTATTTGAATATCTCTTACCTTAATCAAAATTTAGCTCTAATAACATTCTGATAGAAATAAAATATCGGAAAGCAAATGATTATTCAAAAAAAAAAATAATGCATTCTTTTGTCGTATTCCATTTGGACAAGTGTAAATTTTTCTCAGTATAAATAGATTTTGCTCTTCTATCTATATCTAGCACTATGTTCCTTGAAAGCCGTCAGAATTTCCTAGTTTATATGTTTGGCATTTGAATCGAAAATTTTCAGCATATTTTAGTAAAATACTTTTTACTTTAGGTAAAATGCATAATCTTCCATCTAGAATTTCCTTACTAGTAAAACATTTTGTTTAGATTTAAAAGTATAAATATTTTAAAAAAATATTTATTCTAACACATTCACATGAAATGTAGTATTTGAATATATGTTCCCACCAAAAAAAGTATTCCTGGGTTGTTGTTTTTTATATTCCACGAGACGAGTTATAAATTTCAGATTCATAGTTTATACTCTTCTTCCTTATGCATAGTTCGATGAATTTTATCTCTCTTTACTAACAGATACTACAGTAAGCTCTTTCTCGCGAACCATGCAAAAATTTAATATATACTTAAAAATTCAAAACCTTCCCATTGGTCACTAAACAATTTTTTCTAAAGCAGAAGTTTGTACATTGTCTGGATTTAAATAAGGAAAATTTATTTCATTTCTAAACAAGACGACTCTTCGTGGTAGGATTTTAAAACATCTTTAGTTTTTACTTTCTCTTTCGACAGATTTTAAGGATTGAAACTCTTTCCTCATATAGAAAATGAGAGTAGAATTTTTCTGCTTACGGCTTGTGCTGAAATTTAAAACAATAGGATTTAAGCAGTTCTGTAGAATATAAGTAAAGATTATGTTTAATCCAATATATTTGTGTCTTTATGTAACTAAAACTCTTCACATGTGCATTGGAAAATCTAGGAACCTAGTGGATTTATTAGTAGTTTAAGACTCTCATTCCTTCCCAGAAATGAATTACTCCTAACGGATATATTTTAAATATTCCCAGCCTATAAAAATATTACAATAGAGCTTTTGTGAATCTGAGGATCCTTACCATATGAGACTTGTTTTTGTCTGCAGAACAGAATCTTATTGCAGGTTTCCGTGTAGTTTATTCCGATAAAAAAAAGTGACACTTTGCCTGCATTTATCTATTAGACCTAGAGTGGTTTCTAATCATTTTAGCTCGTAACAAATATTATTCGTTTGCTTTACATAATTTATTTATTTATTAATAGAGACACCATTTTCTCATCCATTATTAACTGTTTTTATTCTGCTCCTTCTTTCTCCATGTTCAATTCGAAGTTTGTGTAAAGGGTGGGGGAGATAATCATTTAAAATCTTCGGGAAGCGATAGGAACTTTTTGATAACAAATTTGTTATGATTTACATTCATTATTCTCGATACATTTTTATATAAAAAAATACATTTAATGTGCAGATTTACATGCTGTTAGAAAAGAAAAGTTAAACATGAAGCACACCTTCTTTGCATTTGTCAATCGTTTTTTGAACCACGTTTTCTTTCTTTTTTTTGCATTGTTTAAAGAATACTTAAGAATATCAGATATTAAATAAGCATAATTTTGCATACTTATTAAATATCTGATGGTTTTTCTGAATTTTGAACATCATCCATTTTACTCTCGGTTTCAGTAGTTTAACTCACTTTATTCAAAACGTATCGAAATGTTACGAGAGATACAATCCGTATATTAGAAGCCTAATTAATAATCGAGTGTCAAAATACTTCCTTAGGTAATAAACGCGATTTCGAAGGACATCTTGTCTGAGAGGAGAGAAAGGCACTGTGGGAGATATTATTGTCAGTCGGAGTCTGATCTCAACTAACGGAATCGAACGAATAAATCAAATTTAATTAATTCGATTTGCGCAGCTTTAGGTCCCTATGATCTATTTCACTTATTCCTTTCCGATTGAGTAATCTTCAGGATAGATTTAATGAATTAATTGATCGCTGTACAGCAAGCTATGCTGTTCGCTGAAGAGCTTTAGATATGGGTATTACATATGCGTAATGTAAGAAAAATTCATAGATCCAGAAATTATCAATGCTATAAAAATTCCTATTTAAGAGTCTCTTAAATGAAAATGTGACTGCTGTTGATTTGACAAAGTAGTTTGGCAGGAGAGTTTTTCTCCCCTTTGAGGAAATTGTTAGTTCAGTTTGAAGCGAAGAGTACGGTTGATTTTGAATGACGGAGATAACAAGGAAGATAAAGATTACTTACAATTGGGTTTTGGTCTGATATAGGTACATGAGATGATGAATACCCTGGTTGAAGAAAATCAGGGTAATTCTAAAGAAATATTCTTTAATGGGGTTCCGAACCCATTTTGTGACTGCGGTATCTGTGTTGCGTGCTTTCTAGAAATCTACCCGATTTCTTAAACTTCAAAGTATAGCTTGCAAAGTATGTATCGTTTCTTATTTGAAATTAATGCTCCAAGTGTTTTAAAGTCAATCGGCATCTTTATTCCTTTTTTCCACAAAACACATTATAAAAACATTGCCAGATTACGAAAAGATAATATTACATATTGCCAGATTGCAAAAGGCATAAAATTAATCGTTTGCTATAAAATTAATCGTTTGTTATAAAATAAACAAATACTATTCAGAAAATATTTTTAGATTTACCGAACACTCCCACCTTTGATTATAGGATAATAATCAAATTCTAAGTAAGGTAAATAGACATTAGCTTAAAGATTACAAAATAGTTTGAAATGTTCAAATTTTTAAAATCTTGACGGTACTTTCACAGTTCTGCCACTTCTTGTTGTAAGAAGTTTTTCCACTAGAATGGCTTTCATCGTCCGTGCAATTTATTTCCAAAGGATAAATCCGTCGAACAGGGCGTACAATCTCACCACTTTGTGTTTTCACTCGCACCACTCTAACGGTGTTATCCTTACCTGGGTACACTTCAAGAACTTTCGCCATAGGCCATAGTAATCTTTTCTTTGAATCATCTTCAATTAAGACAATTTCTCTAGGTTTTACTGCATAGTAAGTGCTTTTCTTTCGTGGTTGCAATAAGATGCCCAAGTATTCACGGCGGAATCTGCTTCTCAAGTGCTGTCTAAGACTTTGTTGATATTTTAGACGCCCTTTAACATCGTTTGTATTGAGTTTATCCAAATCCGGCACTCCCACCGTCGGAATGTCCTGTATAGATATTGATGGAATTAGAGGAATTAGATCATTGGGATCTTCGGATATGTACGTAAGAGGTCTGGAGTTAATGACTGCTTCACAATCACATAGGATACTAACAAACTTTTCGTAATACAAGCAGGCAATTCCTAAAACACGTCTAAGGATTTTTTTCACCATTTGCACAATCCACTCCCAAAACCCTCCCCACCAGGGGGCAGAGGGAGGAATGAACTTCCATGTTATTCTCTGGACGGAAGTTTCCTTTTCGATCTCATTCCGATCAAGTTTTTGTAGCAAATTTTCCGCACCTACAAAGTTAGTGCCATTGTCACTGTACATCACCTTTGGTCGACCTCGTCTGGCTATGAACAGCCGAAGGCAAAACAGAAATGATCTAAGAGTAAGTGACAGTACCAGTTCGAGATGTACCGCACGGTACACCGCACAGGTGAAAATAACTATCCAACATTTTTCACCTCCCTTTCGAGTAAGTGGTCCTGCCAAGTCCACTCCGCTCACTTCAAACGCAGCGGATTCTTCTACTCTGTCGTGAGGCAAACTACCAGGTGGTGTCTCTATGTTCTTGGAAATGTATACCTTGCATCTTAAGCATTTGTTAATTTCTCTGCGAACGATTCTTCTTCCATTTATAACCCAAAATTTTTCTCTCAATTTTGACAACAGAATCTGTACTCCAGCATGAGAGTTTTCCAAATGAGCCTCTCTGATCAGAATTTCCACTAACCTATGTTTTCAAGGAAGAAGCATGGGGTACCTAAAATTTCGCAAATCGGTTTTCTCTGTCAGCTTGGTTTTAATCCTTAAGATACTCTCCTCATCTCTTAGAACATTGAGGGTTTTCAAACCTTTAACTGATTCTTCGGTGAAAGACTCTTCTTGAATCAGCTGAACAATTCTTTTTTTTCTGCTTCATTCATTTCAAATATAGTCAAACATCCCTTTTTTCTGCATTCTTTAACGGTCTTCAAATTATGCTTAAATCTTAAGATCCATCCTACAATTCTAATAATTTTGTTGTAACTTGATAATCGAGAGAAAAGACTTGCAGTTACGGGAGAATTGCTTATGAATTTAAATGATTTGCCTCATTTTTCTGTTGAGATAATCCCTTCGTTAATCGGGTGACTCGTTTCTGGCCACATTTCTTCACGTAACAGTAGCCATGTGGGACCCTCCCACCATTTAGATTTCAAAAGCTTCGAAACAGAGCATCCCCTGGAGGGCAAATCGGCGGGACTTAATGCTCCTGGAACATGTCTCCAGTCGTCGATGTTTGACAATTACCGGATCTCTATTACTCTATTGCGGACAAAAACACTCCAAGGTTCTTCTCGTTTTATCCATTGGAGAGCTGTGAAGGAATCGGTCCAAAAGTGTGTTTTCACATTTACCATATTTAAACTCTCTTTTACAAATTTTGAGAGTCTTGCGCCAATGCAACAGGCAAGTAGCTCCAGTCTCGGAATAGTAACGGGTTTAATGGGGCTATTCTAGACTTTGCAGCTAGAAGTTGTATAGAGGTTTCATGAGTTGATTGACATCGAATAAATACAGCTGCTGCATATGAAATACCACTAGCATCGCAAAATACGTAAAAACTAACAGAGGATACATCGCCAATTAAAAATATTCTTGGAATTTTCACAAGATGTAAAATTTTGATATCTTCTATCCATTTCAGAAATGTTTTCTTCATATCCGTTGATACCTCCGAATCCCAGCTCAGTTTTGATCGCCAACTGTCTTGTAATAATATTTTTGGTTGTAAAGAGACCGGGCAAGTAAAACCAATTGTATTGGTTTTACTGTATCTATTGGCATACGATAAAATCACACGCCTAGTAATGGTATCTGGAGGTGTTTCTACAAAGGAATTATCACAGAAAAGCACATCTTCTGATTTATCTCACAAAAGTCCTAAAACAGGAGTTGGCTTGGGATCTTTTAATGAAATTGCTTCTCTTGTAAATTCCCAACCTCTAAGGTCAAACTTGGCTTGTGCCATCAGCTTGGTTGAATCTTCAATAAAGCGATGCAGTTCCTTCTCTGAATTCACCGACGTGACACAATTGTCGACATAAAATGAAGTCTTTAATTTCACAGCAGTATCATGATATGGAGTAGATGAATACTGATCTAAATGACGAGGGATGGCAGCACTCAATAGAAAGGGGCTGCAATTTAGGCCATAAACTACTCTGGCATGCTGTTAAACTCTTGTAGAATCTCGGTTTTTATTCTTCCACCACAGAAATTTTAAGTATTTCCGATCTTCTCTATAAACAGATATCTGAAGAAATGCCCTTTTGATGTCTGATACAACGCCAAATGTTTTCCCCCAAAATTTCATAAGTACTGAAGGTATCAACTCTAGAAAATTGGGACCCTTCATTAAACAGTCATTCAATGAGAGATTACCTCTTGACTTGCAGGAAGCGTCAAACACTGGCCGTACTTTGGTGGAAGATTCATTCTGAAATACTCCTCGATGAGGTAGGTAGTGACCAGGACCCTCACCAGAATCTTCTATAAAATCTTCATTCTTCCACTCTTCGAAGACATCATTATAACATTCAAATTGATTACCTTTTAACAACTTCATGCTAGTAGAAACTAGCCTTTTCCCAGAAATATCTCTGTTTGTGGGTAGTTCATCTAGACTGCGCATCCAAGGAAGTTTGACCTCATATCTTCCATCTTCGGCAGTTTCTATATTTCTGGAAAAATAATCAACAGCTTTACTTTCTAAATAATTTGAGCAATCTGTCTCACATGGATCCATTTTACCAATAGTTTCTAGTCTTCACAGGTCTGAAATGTCATTACTTTGTACAAAAAGAGAAACAGATGAGTAGTTGTTGGAATCAGCCTTTGGTCTTCCCATTACACTCCATCCCAAATAGGTTTCCACAGCAATTAAACCGGACGACAGGTGACATATATTTCCTATCAAAAGATTTCCAGCGTAATCAGCTCCTATCAACAGCTCTATAGGCATCGAGCTTTTTCCAATATCAGTGAATTGGATACCTTTATTTTGTATCTCCTCGACCCACGGACCTCTTTGCATGCTAGGAACATGACCACAAATAATCTCTTGATCCAAAACTTGTATCTTACAAGAAAGTTTTTTTCTTAAATTGCTCACTGACAGTTCATAGCAATTATTTTTCTTCTTGGAACTAGCGCCACCAAATACTACATGCGTTAAATTTTCGCATCGCTCTGTTGTTATATTCATATCACTAATTGTAGGCTTCAAAACATATGATCTTTGAGACCCTGAATCAAATAATTCTCTAACCATTTTACTTCTTCCATCCGCCTCAATTAATACTAATAGTGTTTGCAAAAAAATTTCTGGTTCGCTTTGAGTTGCCAACACTACATTTCCCTCAATGCTAGTATCATCTGCGTTATTAGCCTTTTAAGGACACAAAATTGTCCAATGTTTTTTCTGACAAATCATACATTTAACGGTTGATTTGCATCTCAGAGAAACATGCCCGACCTTTAAACAGACAAAGCAAGCCTTATTCTTCTTTAAAATATCTTGTTTTTCTTCAAAAGACATTCTTTGAGATTTAAATCAGTCTTGAGAATTGTGAACTTTTCCACAAAATAAACACGACTTCAAAGTTTTGGCTCCATAAATTAAAACATTGGCTGTCGGGGCAGGAGATTCAACCTCTCGAGACTTTCTTCTCTGCTTCCGAGTTCCTGTGGAATCGAAGCCTGATTTTGCCAACAAAATCCTCTCTTCCCCTTTAATCTCCTTTCGGAGAAACAATAGTAGTTGCGACAATTTATTGCCATAAGAATTCGTAACATCTACTTTATTTATTTCGTAGCCAAACTCTTAACAGATTTTCAGGAATGCATGACTCCACTAATGGGAGCAGCATATTTTTCAGTAGTCACGCCAATTGACTCCAGTGACCTTAAATATGACTTCAATTTATCATACAGTTGCATAATACTCAATTTCGAATTTATATTTACAGCATTTTTTACTACTAATGAAAGTAATTCTCTGACGTAATATTCAACGAGAAGCTCTTCACGACCAAATCGAGTCTTCAGACTGTCCACAACTTTGGCATATTTTTTTTACAGTCGACGGATAACTATCAACGATTTCACGTGCTCTACTGCCTGTAATTGTACTTTGTATGAGATATTGAAATTTTACTTCATCACTAACGGTATCATCCTCGTGAATTTTGCTAAACTGATCCCAAAAACTGAGCCAGTCTTCAACTTCACCGCCAAATTTATTTAATTCTATTTTCGGAAGTTTTAATTTGGTTTTCTCTGCAATAATTGATACTTTCGATTCGGAAATAGGATAAAGTTTTTCGATATATGCCTTTACACGAATTCGTGCAATATCTAATTTTTCACGATACTCTTCTATTTTATCATATTCTTCAGATTTAGCATCTACTAATGCATTACGTATGCTATCATCACATTCAGCTAAATCTCTAGAAATTCTTTCTAAAGAACAAAGTTTTATTTCAATATCCTCCCGATTTAAATTTTCTTCATTGAAAGCTGTTAATAATACATTAAAACACTTCGTAAAATTCGCTCTAATAGGACTACGCCTTTTTATTAAATCTTCCATAATGCGAAACGAAAGCAATGAAACCGAAAGTATAATTTATTGACCTTGATAAATCTTTCTCTACGTTATCAATCACGTCCGGGTTCACCACAATGTTGCGTGCTTTCTAGAAATCTACCCGATTTCTTGAGCTGCAAATAATAGCTTGCAAAGTATGTATCGTTTCTTATTTGAAATTAATACTCCAAGTGTTTTAAAGTCAATCGGCATCTTTATTCCTTTTTTTCCACAAAAAACATTATAAAAACATTGCCAGATTACGAAAAGATAATATTACATATTGCCAGATTGCAAAAGGCATAAAATTAATCGTTTGTTATAAAATAAACAAATACTATTCAGAAAATATTTTTAGATTTACCGAACAATCTGAGTGGTCCACTCATCTTTCGCTTAGGTTTCCATGGTATTCTACTAAAGAAGTGCCTCAAGTAATTCTTTCTTATTAAACGTTTACTCTCTCCATTCAAATAATAAGAAAATACCTTGAGTGTCTCGTATAATTTTGCAGTGAGATATCTAAAGGTGCAACTAACTTTAACTCACAAAAGTTTATTTATTTATATGCCTGTAACGAGCCACCATCCCTGTTTCTAAGACCAATTTTTAAGAGCACGCGTTCTTTATGCATCATTTAATTATGAGGTCTATACCACAATTTTCTTAATTGCTATATCTATAGTTTCACACAAAACACATAAGTACAAATCATATAGAAATTAATACAGAATAGCAATATGCACTGAACGAAGCATAACAT